>JAHZNG010003430.1:0-10042 GCA_027744375.1 Orchesellides sinensis
AGAGTAGATTTCTGAGGGGAATCATGATTTCAGAAAAAAATTGTAATAAAGAATTTTGGAAAAAGTTCTCACTTTTCAACGGACTATGCCAAGAACAATGATGCTGTAGTCTGCAGATACTCTCTGCTTTTATACGATTCGAGGATAAATATAATCATATCTTATAATATTTATGTTTTAAGAGTTTTTTACTGAGACACCGATTCTAAAATGCATTATCTAACTTTGGCTACGTAATTGTATATGTGCATAAAGAATCAAAACTAGAATTGCAATTCATTCTATATAATATTATGGAGCTTCATAGAGAGTTTATATTATTGAAGACATGAAAGATTCATTTTTGGATAGCTAGTTAGACAACACAGTGGCTCAAAAAGTGCAACCCGTTCTTCCCACAACACAAAAGATATTTATAGGTATTGTACATTGACGCAAGCAGACTTGTTTTTTACTTTTAAATCAAACCAGTTTTCCTCAAATACTAGTTAAACTGCTGCAGTTATAGGTTTTACTTAGAAATCGCCCATCACGGGACCATAAATTGTCTGTAAATTTAGGTGATTATAAGATAAGCAATATAATAGCATAAAATTGCTTTCATTCCTGATTAAATCTTTGCAGTTTTACAGTTGGTAGTCTGGGGATAGTAAAAAACTGACAGCAAGTATGTCATACA
Organism: Orchesellides sinensis; assembly: GCA_027744375.1. Taxonomy (NCBI): domain Eukaryota; kingdom Metazoa; phylum Arthropoda; class Collembola; order Entomobryomorpha; family Orchesellidae; genus Orchesellides; species Orchesellides sinensis. The sequence continues at coordinate 680 of JAHZNG010003430.1, forward strand.
AGTACCCACAACGTAATTACTCCAAGAACTAAAAGTTCAGTAAATTAAAAAGATTTATAAAGGTGATTTGTTAATTTGGTATTTACTTAAGAATGGATCACGTTACCCTCCATTTTTTTATGAAAAATTCCTACTTACAACTTATTATACAAAATATTGCATACGTACTTTTTAACTTAAAAATGATAAGCAAGAGATTTGCTTTGTTTTTATAAATATACTTGAAATCAAATACTGAGTTCACTAGCCTGTATTTGCAAAGGTAATGTTTACGTAAACACTTCTCCCGTTGGCGTTTGAAGGGTAATTAATTAACATAATGAACTTACGTGGATGATTCTCCCATTCTCAAACTGTATTTAACCGTACAGGATTGCATAATTGCATATATGTATTACGTAGTTAATGCATTGGTTTTACCATAATTGTTTGTATGTTTGCATTGGAGTTTATGAGGTATATAAAAATTACATGTGACAAAGAGAATAGACCTTGAAATATTCTTGACCTTCCGTATTTACGCGAGCTGGATTTAAGATTCCAAACGGCCAATGACACACAGTAACTTNGCGAGCTGGATTTAAGATTCCAAACGGCCAATGACACACAGTAACTTCCTCCTATTCAATGAAAACACCTTTTCTTTGTAAATTTTATAAATACATAAATGTACAGAGACTGTCTCCGTCTCCGATACTACAGTTACGCGGAAAGGAAAGAAAGAAACATGATGTATGCATATATTTTTCTGATTGAATGTCTTTGTCCTACATTAAATCGTCTGGATTGGATGTGAGAAATAATGTGGAGTCTAGACACACATGAACACTTTACATAATTCTTAGCACTGATAGGGATCGTCCCTTTTTATACTTATTACTTAACACAACTATTATTCCTAAGCTTTTACTTGTTAAAGGCTCTCAATTAGTTTTGCCTGAAGTTTTTAAATGACCTTAAGCTGTATACGTAAGAGTTTAGGTCTCGTTCATCTTTCCAAGGCTAACGAGGTTAAGAAAGTATTATTGACAGAAGACAAAATTACAAGTACTACACAAATGTGTACTACGCTGGCTATCCCGCCAGTCCCTATCTCCTGTACAAAACAGCAACTATGCATTTTTTACAAAGCGTTGCTACAATTTAAAATCTTAGGTCTCACTAACCCTTTCTAACAATAAGCTGTGAAGGAGGAATTCTATTCTGTGAAAACGTTTCAGTACAACAGAACTCATTGATTGACGATATTCTTGAGCTTGCAGACAGAATTTTAGAAAATGGCAACTACCAAAATGTCAAATCAGTACTAACCGAAAAAATTCTGAAGGAGTCAGCCGTCCTTGCCAAACACAAAGAGCAGAAAGGCCTTTTAAAGAAAGAAAAGAAAAGCAGGAAGAAAATAGTGAAGGCTCGGAAGGCGAAATCACAACTAAAAGGCTGGCTATAGCAGAATGTATGATTCGAGAGAAGAGGAAGGGAACAGCTAATTTAAAACTGCTCCTTAAACATTAATTTGCCAACGGACATCCCAACAGTTTTACCTAAAGAATCAACCTCGTGCACGTCTTAAAAATACAGTCAATGGATGGAACCGATCGAGATCTGATGAGCTGAAAGAAAACGGCAATTGGTTTGATCCAACAAAAATCGTTTTTTAACAATAGGAATGCATAGTAATTGCCTCAAATAAACCATAGAAAGCCGTCATTATAGTCCTTAGTCCTACTACTCCATGTCATAAAACTGAATGAGTTCACAAGTCCTTTGAGTAAATGGGGATCGGTTGGTCAATTCCCAGTGACCTTTAGTAATCTAGTTCAAATTTAACAATAAAATTCATTCAGCATGTGTGAAATACCACTGCTTTGTTATGCATCCATCTGCGTACCTATTTTACTGGAATACCACAGCAATTAAAAATTTTATTACAGGACAGACCGACCAATATTTATCAAGGGTTTCTTCTAGAAAACTCAGTGTGATCCCTTCTCTTTATCTTCATTTATTACAAAGGGCATATTGATACCCTACGATTCATAAGGTACGCGTAAACTTTATACATAGGAAATTGTTCCTAGTGACTCGGGAGTAAAACGAGTTGGTCACTTTTGACATTCACCACAAAAACAAAGACCCAGTTTATATTTCAATACGATAACAGCGGGACAGAAAGAAATTCATGCCATTTCTAAAAGTAATATTATCTTGTAAAGTGTACAGGGCTTTCTTGACTCAAACCCAGAAAAAGTCATGATCATAAACAAACCTTTGTGTCTGTACTATCATTTTTCATGATTCATGACCTCGCCTCGTGCAGTATCGCAATCGATGAACGAATAAGCAAATGTGTGAAACAGAAGCTTAAAAGGCAAAGAATATCTTAATTTTGAAGAGTTTAATACATTGTATGTAAATGGTAAACTTCCATTAATATATTCTTATCTTTGAGTGGACAAGACTACCTAAATTGTAAGGTTAACCCTGTCTAAGAGTCAAACGATATTTGTGTAAGACTATTAGTATATGACATATGAATATCATATTAATATTATACCAAAATGAACTACAAGGACAGAATGGGACAGTTGTGACTTCAAAAACCTCAGACATCAGACAGTTGCAGTTTTTGGTTCAGAGTAGCAACAACAATAAGTAACTCTCAAATCAATAAGGAAGTTCAGTTCAAGCTGTTTTTAAATATCCACTGAAAATTTCAGAGTTTAATTAAGAGTAATCTAATACACAGTGAATTCAAAAATGAACGGGGAAAACCCTTTAGTCCGGTCAAGTTCCTTTGTTGAAGATTGTTTGGAGCTTGCCGACATTATTATGGAAACTGGCAAGTTCCAGAGAGCAAACCCAGTGACGCCTGCTAAAACAACCGAGAAGGACGCGAAGTATACGAAGTTGGAAGCGCTGCTTAGTAAAACAGTAAAAATAGTGTTAGAACAAAAAACAGAGTTGGCAAAGGTTAACGAAGAAAAGGCAGATTTAAAATTACTGCTCAACCGGGCAGTATTTGTGGTTCGTAAACAAAAAGATGAAATTATAAATCTAAAACAGCTCCTCAAAAACTTTTCAGGTTCCACTGAGCCTGTTCAGCCACTTGAACCGCTGCAGGTGACTCAACAGCAAATTAGCCCATCATCAGACACCTCTAGTGAATACTTAGCTACAGAAAATGTACTCCACCAGCAAAATAACGTTCAGACACTACCTCATCAGGAAAAGGAAAGGCCCCACCATCATGATAAGGACATAGCAAAACCTAATGGTCATTTTTGTTTATGTGGGAAACAGTTTGGGTGCGAAAGCTCTCTATCCTCCCACATTGCTAATTTCAAAGGTGGCGATAAAAATAATTTGTTGTGCCAGGTTTGCCGACAGCAATTTAAAGAAATTGGACACCTGAAACTTCACATGAAGATTAAGCATGGAATTGAACAAAGGAAAGAATGTGTATGTGGCAAGTATAATACAATTGTGTCTAATCTATCGGCGGAAATAAGTTACCCTGGCCGTAGACTACCACCAAGCTTGTTGAGTGAAGTGAAAAAAAGATTGAGGTCATCTTGCATTTGTGTCAATAAAAACAAGAATATAAGTTCATTTTAGTTACCTAGATTTATTTATCGTTCGAGTTTATAAAACTGCCAGCGTTTAGAATAGTTTAGTTAATTAGGGCTCATGAGCTATTTGTCTTTTGCATTTATCTAGAAAAAAATATTTAAAATATATAGGCATGCAAAATCCAATTTAGATTTTTTTAAATTCATAAATACACGTTTTATTTATATTTTCGTCAAAATAGAATAAATAATATTTAAATCTAAAAGTTACCAACTTCGCTTAAGAATTTATTGGCTTTTTAATAGAATTAACAAAGTAACTATCGAACTATCCTTACATTATATGTTCACTATCCCATCCCATCACCTATCTTATATCCTTTTATGTATTTTTATATGGAATAAAATCATTATAAAAGTTGAGGCACGACCATCGGCTTTTCATTTAGTCCAAACTAGTCTGAAATCATGAACTAAATTATAAATATTAAACATTACTAATTGCAAAATGGATGGAGACGGCAGAAAATGAAAAGCATCATAATACTCACAGAAATTTGATTATAATTTGTCTCTCGCCAAAATACTTATTTAACTTACTTCGGCGCACTCAAGCAAGCGTCACATTTAAATTTTTACTGATTTTTCACACAAATCGTGCTAATACAAAATTGATATATGCCTTGCCTTTGCCTTTATGTTCTAACCAATTCCACATTTTAATGGAATACTTCTATATAAAAAACATAAAAAGCATATTGATAACTACTTTTAAAACTGCTTTGTAAAATTTTCCTACAATTGTGATCCAATTTATTTTGACAATTACATAAATGGTTCTGTTCATTGTCTGTGATGATAAATACCCTTTCACTTCATTTATTAAAACGCTTGCTGAGTGAATACACCTTATACATACCTGAAATACCTACCTGTGTCAATGCCACACATTTAAAAACTTGTATGGGCCAATCCCAAGAATTGTTAACAATGAATTATACTAAAAGCTAAAAATGCTTCTGCCTACTACCTTCAGCCACCAAGATATTAGATATAATACGACATGATATGTATGTAAATGGTATAGTTTTTGTAGTTACATTCGCAAATATGTACAAGTATATATGTATATTCAGTCAGTATTTTATTTTTTGTACCTAACCTGACATTTTATTCCAATCCCGAAAATATATATAGCTAGCTTTACATACTACATAAATCGTCAAATAATACTTTCTTATAAACACGGCGTAATCTACAAACCGAATATAAAACAGCTCTTACTCACACGTAATTTAATATTATAACAATTGAACACAGATAAAAAGCAGGATTTGCTTAATTGTCATACTTTTATATAGCTTTTCAACAAAACCACGAAATTATAAATGTAACAATGGCTCAGATTCTACTTCAGACTTCAATTTTTCATTAATGAAACCCTCAACTGTCATTTGATCACCGGAAGTCAAAGTAGCATTATACGAATTAGAAGATGATTGCTGAGGAGTAGACATTTCAGTGGCGTCTTTTTCTGCAAGCTTGGATTTGATAACGTTCCCATCGTCATCCTTCCAAGTTTCAATAGCCCTCCTTCGCTTTTGAGGTTTATAGAGAGGTAGCGGATTAGGTCCAGTATGATATTTTTTTCTGTGCGCCTGACAAGATTTATTAGAATGAAACTTATACCCACAAAACTCACAAACATAGGTTACTCCTGTGTGCATCCCCATGTGCTTCTTTAAATAAAATCCATGAGAGAATCTCCTACCGCAAACTTTACACTTGTATCTTTTCTCATGCGTTTTTATATGTCTATTTAAAGTATACTTGGTTTTGCATGAAACTCCACAACGCTCACAGGTAAAAGGACGCTCTTCACTATGACGACGTGTCATGTGATCCTCATACCTTTGCTTGATCCCAAAATACTTGTCGCATATGTCACAGCGAAAGCCTTCTTTCCGGTGCTCCCTTAAATGAATTTTTAAACTGTGTGGCAGCATAAACTCTTTTCTACAATATTCACATTCCAGCTTAGGAGCTCCATGATGTTTCACCCTGTGACAGTAGAGCTTATCTTCATTTGTAAAATATTCCTTGCAGTCAGGACACTGATGACCTCTAATTTCCATCCATTTATGTGAACTTGCATGTTGCATGAATGCCGAAAGAAAAACGCTTTCTTTACCACAAAATGAGCATATAAAAGACTCCTTCTTTTTGTGAACATCCCTCTGATGAACTTTGAGATCGTACATGTCTTCAAACCTTTGTTGGCATGTAGAGCACTCGCCGGAAATTGGTATCTTGTGTTCTCCCAGCAGATGCTGAAGACAGTCGTGGCGTCCTCCGAAGTTCCTTTTACACAAGAAGCAAATTTGCTGTTTAGGTGCGATGTGGCTGCGCATGTGAATTACCAAGTTATCAGTAGAAGTAAATGTATGAGCGCAAACTGGACAGTAAATTAAAGATTTCAAATGTCTTTTGTGCGCTCTTTGGAAATGCTCGAGAAGCTCGTTGCTGCTATCAAAGCAGATGTAGCAGATATCACATCTTTTGACCAACACTACACAAGGCGAGTTTAACTCATCATGGTCAACTTGCTCGTGGATCTTGAGATTTTCCTCATGTATAAATTTTCTAACGCAGTCTTTCTGGCTGCAAGCGAATGGCTTGTCATCTTTGCTGTCGCCATACCCCTCATGGGAAAAAACATGCTCAAAATAGTCAGTTTCTTTGATGGACTCGTGGCAAACAGGACACTGCTTCGTTTTTGGCTCCATCTCATTATTTACGATTAATTTCAGCTTTTCATGAGCTCGTTTGTGCTTGATAAAACATGTCCGCTTAAAATATACTTTGTCACACAGATCACAGTTGTATATAAAGTGGTGTCGCTTTTTTCGAACATCCGGTGCAGGTGGAGGGGGAACAGTTCTTCGTATCGATAAAATCTGGCTCTTCAGAAGTTTTTGCTTGTTGGGACCGGGTCGGCCAGGCCCACCTTTTCGCTTTTGTTGAGGATTTGTTTCTTGCTCTGAAACTTCTTCTTTAGGTGAACTTTTCGAACTAACTGACTCATTTTCTTTCTTTGGGTGTTTCCTCGGTCGTCCAACTGACCTTTTCTTATGGGGAGTCCAGTCTTCATTTTCAAGGCACACACGAGGTGGTCGACCTCTCTTCCTTTTAGGATGGTCAATCAAAACTTCCTCATCACCAGAAGATTGGCCTAGGCTTGGGCTAGCTGGACTAAATTTTGCAAAAAAAAAACAATTACAAACTTGTCGAATGATAATTTAAATACATATTTAAGCTATTTCATATAATACCTCCAGTCACTATCATAATTACTTGCTTTCTTAAAATGAATGTCATCTGCTAACGTTGACTCCAAAACGTCTCTATCCAAATTGACGTCTAAAGCGTTACCCTTACTTCCATAAAAGCCATCAATTTCCTTCTTTACAACAGCTTCCTCCCCACCTTCAGACTGCCCGCTCTCCACGTTTAGAGTGGTTGTTCCACTCGGAAATGGCACCGGATGTCCATTCCATTTCTCCAAAAGCACAAGCGGGATCCTCCGTGATTGTTTATCTGTAAAGTTATACAATAAAATTTGATTACACAACCTCCCCCTCCCAAAAATCAGGATTAAAACTTTAATCAACAAAATTATATTTTTACTTACTTTTACATATGACTTCCTCTTGAAATTCTACCAACCGGTCGAAATGTTCTTGTCTCGATCCCCTCCCACCAAACCTAGTCATCTTTCTGTGAGCGCCCTTCCTACACTTCTTCACAACTTCCTGGATATCTGATATCCGGTCTATAATCAACATCTGAACCTTCTCCAGCTCTTGATACAACTTTTCAACTTTCCCCACAGTTGCCCCACACTCCACACAAAATGACCATTGGCAAACTTGCCCCTCTTCTTGTCCTGCTTCAATTTTAGCTTCACTTTCAAAGGAGGAGGGGATGACTCCTTCTTCCGAATCACCGCCACCAGAACCACTAATTTCCGTAATAATTCCATCTTGATAAGCAGTTTCATTGTCTCCTTTTAACCTGCCCAGTAGTCTACTAGTCCCTCCAAGTCCAACAAGCAACGACCAAAAGAATTCCTGGATACCCCCTCCATCCCTCCTCCTGTCAAGCACAAGCAGTCGTTGCAATCTCTCACTCTCAAAATCCTTAAATTTAACAGAGCCCAGGCAAAACAAGCAGTGGCCATTTAAATTTAGGGAGATTAATCTTGTAGGAAATGACATTTTTAATAGGATAGTTAAAAAAACTACTTTAAAATTGTTATTTTAATTATAAAAAAAATTTCAGTTTTTAAGGAGCTGAGCAACTGTGTCCATCTGAATAATAACAGCTGAGATGAACATCTGTGCATTGTCTGGCCATACACCGCGATAGAGCAGGCGAATACATGAGAAGGATACAGCTAATGCTATGATGCTGCTTACTTGCATCTTTGCATACAGAGTGTATCTCGCGCAAATAACAATGCAATTGGGTATTTATTCTTAACCTAAATTTTAACTACAGACAGATTTGATTTAAGGTTTATTAGCATGTTTTCATACAAATATTAGACATTTATGCAATAATTCAATTGAAATATCTTTTTTTGCCAGTTTGTTAAAAAACTGCTTTAAATTCTTATTGTTTTAAAATATTGGCAAGCTAAAAATGGTTAAATGGATAACCACTTCCGGTGTCTGCCTTGTCTCCAGATATGCATATGGATTAACTTGTTCGAAACATGGTGGAAGTACCTTGACGCTCCTTCTCCTATATTTGAGCATGCAAAAAGCATATATGATTTAATGCATAACAAAAATTTGAATTTGATAAAAGTACAAAAGGCATATATATGGCATACACTTCGGATGTCGTTCCAATATAAGAGACAGTCGGAAGTGGTGAATGTTTCTTGGAAAGCTTTTCCACATTCCTGCAATGTCTCATCGGTCCATCCCTGAGAAGTTTCGCTTATCTTTCTTAGTTTCTTGGACAGTTTTTCTAAATCCTTCCCCATTCTTTCCAAAGCATAACTTAATTCCGTTAATCCTCCATCTGTCTTCCCCAACATTTTGTAGAAACTAGAGAATGCGGCGTGACCTTCAAATGTTATAAAAGAAAAACAGGAATATTTATGAACTATATTTCTTAACAAGATAATCCGACATGTTGTAACTTGTTGCTGGAAGTGTTTGTCACCTTTCTTTATGGGTATATGTCGGTAATCAGCCTCACTTTCCTGGTTTTTGTCATCTTTTGTAATTATCTCTTTTCCCTCGCCTGCGGTAATAATAAAGATAGTTAAAATACTATTTTTCTAGTTGCAAACAGTTCGAAAATCTGTTTGCTGGAATTACAAAACAATATAAAAAATAACTCAGCGTTTGTGTTCTCCTCACCCTCATTTTCAGTTTCCATTTGGTTGGTGTCAAAACTGAATGTGAAAAATCCGGAGTTCATGAATGTACCATCCGTTAACTGTTTGGCTCCCATCAGTTCATGATAAGATCTCATCCTTCTATAATTGCATCCCGCTACCACAGCCGACTTTAAGATAATAACCCCAAGTGTGAATAATATTGTAACATGTATTTTCAACGCCATTTTCCACATGCCTGTAAACAATGATTCACCAACCATTAGATCACTTTCATGTGTGTTAACCCCTTAAACGTTAAGAAAACTGTGAAAGCTTTGTTATTCACATGGTCCTTTAAAAATAATTATCCTTCTCATCTAAAGATTATTTAATTTCTTT
>JAHZNG010003431.1:0-26945 GCA_027744375.1 Orchesellides sinensis
TCAGGTGTGCGTTGGACCTGAAAGTAATAATTAGTGCGACTCATTGGTTAAGCCACTATATTTCCAAGTGCATTAATTATGATTATCATAATAACAAATGGCAAAAAACCGCCACCGCCCAAACATTAAAAAAACATCGGAAGTCCTTCTGGATGAAATAACGATATCCAAGTATTATGTACTTACAATAAATGAACTGAAATCTGTATCGTATTAAGTAAAATATAATTTTGTTACGCTTGTTACAAGGCACTTGACCATAAATTAATTGACCAAACATATGTATATATGTATAAATATCTCGATGATTCAGAAACAATAACAAAGCCGTTATGACTATTGTTGAAGTAGATTTACCATAATCAAATTCATTTACGGCATGTCATTTTTTTGAATGTCAATGATTAATCAAATTAAAATTTAGTTTAACCAGGTTCTTACAAACCACCCAAAACGAATATGGACAGAAAAGGGTATATAAAACGATACAACAATAATACCTGTATTATATACCTTGAGAATATCTTCCAACGTTAACATTGTATCTTGAATAGTGCCCTTTCTAATGACGGGTAGGAGTAGGAGTGTTTCTTGAGCTTATCAGAAACCAAGTTGTATCCCGCAGAGCTAAAAATTTATACTATATTACATTACCAAAGCACTAGGGAACTGGTAGCTGGAAAAGTTCAAAGAGTAAAGCAAGTGATGCTGATAAGTACATATGTATTTCTCTTTGGGTATAACACAAGACTATAAAAACAAAGCTTTCTTCGTCCTTCCCAGTATCTTTGTACTTTATTTTCTACTTCCCAATAAACGATGATTCTGATAAGATTCGTCAGCAACGCTGTACCTTTTTCATACATATATACAAGCACGTGCATATAAATACATTTTTTTTCATAAGGGAAAGGAAACGATTGTGCAATCTCAAGTCTTCTTGCGTTGCTTTTTGCTTTTGTAGGAGACGAAGCAATAGCACAAAGTACACAATTTTTACAGCGTACTGGGGATTGTAGAAGCTTGCAGACTTTTTTTCTCTCTTGTCTTCATGTGTACCGCTGTAAATGTACGTACAGTGTACGGTATATAGTCATATATATACATTACATACATTAAGTATAAAATCTAGGCAGGNTGGGGATTGTAGAAGCTTGCAGACTTTTTTTCTCTCTTGTCTTCATGTGTACCGCTGTAAATGTACGTACAGTGTACGGTATATAGTCATATATATACATTACATACATTAAGTATAAAATCTAGGCAGGAATAGATAGGGGAAGTAAGACTTGAGATGGTAATAATGGTAGTAGTAGTTGCTGGTTAGACCTTTTTTAGAAGCAATGTTGCTCATCGATTTATCGTTTTCGGGTGGACCCACATTTTCTACAGGGCAAGGCCACCATAACTGTATGTACAAGCTAGAAAACGGGAAAGTGTCTGTAAAAGTGTACTTTAGTAGAAAATCCGGAACACAACCAGGCAACCCTGTGCTCTACCACATTTAATATGAATCTATGATATTCTAGCAATCTACATTTTTCTTTCTTTCCTTCTTCTACATTAGTTTTTATCCTTATTTTTCATACTAGGAGAAAGTAGTTTATTCTATGGTGAGTATACGAAAAATGCACGTTAGTTTGTGAGGATATTTACATCATAAGCAAGAAAACTACATTGCCGTCCAAATCATAACTCTGAAAAAAATCCCCTTTTTTTGAATACCGTCCATTTGTATGTTGTCGAAATTCCGCTGGTTACTACAACATTTGAACATATGTAGCTTCAGTGTGCCGCTACGTTCTCAAAAATAAGATGAGATAAAGTGGAGTCAAAAGAGCGTTTTTATGAAATGGAGAAAAGAGTACAAAAGCGTGCATATTTTTTCAAAGAATTCTGATGAAACCACGGCTGGCGATTCTCTGAAGTCGTAATACATAACATAAAACGCAAAGTAGGAACTTGCTCATCTAGTCTAATAGATAGTGATTCTCATTTTTTGTGAACAAAGTCATGACTAAAACACTTGCCGTTTACATCGGAGAAATGTAAAATCGAAATGGAGGAAAGAGTTTTCGGGGGACGACTTGTCGTACAGTTTTATACTTTCCGTGCTCATTCATACGAGAAAATACTATGTATGTACAGATATCGTTCGATCGATTTTCATACACAACAGCTTTGTCCACATTTCATATTCAAAAGTTCGGATCCAGAGTCCGTCCGAAGATTACAAGATAAACTTACCCACAGCAAATAACCTTTTTTATATGGATACGCATATGATTTTGTATCCTTCCAGATAATATTAGATATTTTAAATGGATGATTTGGTAAATACACATCTGTCTTAGGGAAGTTTTTCCCCCTCTCTTTACTTTTGTACTTCAATTATGCATATTTGTATGTATACAATATTCGCTTACTCCCAATGTTGACCATCATCTTAAAGAGACGTAAATGAAATTGAACCACCCAACGAAAGTGCAATCCATGTAGTACAAAAGTAGTAAGCATTCATACATTATTGTACAGAGCCCAGATATCTACATTATTAATATCCTCTCGTATGTCATATTCACCACGGTTATATAATATTTAGAAGAATACCATGACCATCGAGGTAAAATGTACTGGAGATAACAGGGAACTTAAATGCACATATCCTGACATACTCCCAGGTATACTTATATAGCATATAGGGAGAAAGAGTTCGTGTTTCTTTGCTATGATCATCTTTTAGCTCACTTTCACTCGCCCATTTTGTCTCAGTCTGAAAAAATGTTATATAAAGTAAAAGGTTTCAACTGAGGTTAGTATAAACATTGAAGAGAGAAACATAAGATGTGTTTTCTTTGCTCTAAATTTCCTACTTATATGAATGGTCACTTCTATTCCCTTACTCATATAATAAAAATACTGGAATGAAATTTCCCATGTTGCCAGTGTATTACTGTTTTGTCCTGATTTTTTATTATTTACTCCTATATTTTGCATTTTTGTCTGTAGACAGAAAACGGCCTAGGATGAAAAATATACTACAGCATTCATGCCATTTTTGTACAGATTGCACAAATAATGGGTATGTTATGTATTCCACTTTGCCTGTGAGCAAAAGAGCTTCACCGGATATTTCATAGGAAATTATAGATTCTTTATGAAGACTGTAAACAAGACTGAAAGCCGAGATATGAGCAAACTACTACCTACCGGTATGTATCCTTTTAACCTTAAACAATGTGAAGTTGATCGGATGTGTTTGACTAGTTGACAGATGGCCGATCAAAGAATAACTTTTTCAATTGAGTGTGTGCACATCATACTTACGTGTCATGGTCGGCGTTTTTAGAAAGGAACTTTGTAGATATTTAAGGCACACTAGCAAATTGACTGGGTTTTACAATAAAAATTCACTTATAGTTTGTCATGTCAGGTATTCGGCTACTTTATAGCTCTGTGTAAGCATAGTATTCAATAACAGCTCCAGCTAGCAATTGAATACGTTAGATAACTACAAAGCTAGTTTAAAGGTCAAAGAAAATAATTTAAGGGCTCGTAAGACTAATTGCTGTAAACAATTCACATGCACTGCATAGCAATGTTATTCAGCTGGAAAATAGTAGATTAGCCTGAAATACTCAAAGTCTGTTCTGTAATAATCATACACCTTGTTCAGATAAACTCGTTAGTCGTCTCAGAAAAGATTAAAAGTGATAAAATAGAGGTTACTCAAGGACAATAGTATTAAGACTGACTAAAAACGAATTAAAAGCTTTGCTAGCTAACGAATCAATTTTACTTTGTGTACATACTAATTATTATTTTTGTGTGGTGTACACAGGATATGGTTTCAGATTTTTCAGTTTCAAATGAAATACAATGGTAAGCACTTAGGAAGAATACTTGATGAGGGTACCTATGCATAAAAAGGCCAGAATGGAAATGAAAGCATAGTGGATAATTGTGTGAGAACTGAGCAAAAATCAGTCATCCACAAATCTGCGTCTGGAGTCTAGACACATATTTACTTCAAAGGGGAATTATATTTTTCTATAACCATTTCGCTGATTTTTATTATTATTTCTCTCTCATGCATTTTTACAAGAGTATCTGATTGTTGTGATTTTACCATATAGTCTCTCTACAACTTCACCACGAACATGTATACATATGACCACTGCTTCTACAGGGAGAATGAAAAAATGAGACCTGAATTGTTTCAAGTAATACTCACTCACTCGTTTACGTGAAAAGTTGTTCCAGCCCACTTTTCCTTTTCACAAAGGCAAGCGAGTGATGTTATGCATGCACGCTTGTTATTTTGCCGACACAAAACTGGAAACGTGTGCGAAAGAGTGAACAAGTTATAATGATCATACATGATATTCCATACATTCAAAATATATGTATGTATGTATTGTTAACTGAAGGGACGTACGATATACAATGTTTAACAATAAGCCACCGGCATAGCTTGGTGCACAGTAAAACAAAATGCTGATAAGACCACACTACGATAGAACACGTATTTTTTAAGCACACAATAACTATAGTGGTATGTATTAGGCAATAGCTGCTCAACTTCTTTTTGAAAATCCAGTATTAGTCAAAAACGTTTAGAGAGAGAGTAAATGGGGATCTCGTGCAGAAGTTTCTTTCATCTTTATAGTAAGCCAAGCAAAACTAACTGAAAAAATTACTTAGCAAACCCCGGTCTTATATAGCATCTGGAATTGTTCGTTTCTCTTCGCTTTTGGCTTCCACGAAAAAGTTTCTTCTCCCTGCATGCACATACCTTTTATCATGCACCACCACAAGACCTTACTACTAACTACTGCACGTTATGTTATATTATGAATATCGTATGTATGCGTGATATTAACACAAAAACAGGTAGATAAAGTATAGAGAGAAATGATGAAGGTATTTAAAAGGGCGTATGTACCAATGTTTGTATAATAATGGCATAGGCAAGCGCAAGACCATTATTATGACTTTTTAGTGGTCCAGGTTTTAATCCTTATTACCACGACCAAATGTACCAATGCACAAGTATACACATATATAATGTAATATGTATTCCATATAGTTACTTGGAGAGCTTCGGTTTTTAGACATGCTCACTCACAATCAGTGTATATTATCCTGATCCCAGAATTTTGTTAATATATAGATAATATACACATATATGTAACTGCTTTACCTTTGGCATGCATGACTCCACATGGTTTTGTTAGTTATTGTTGTTTAATAGTGGCAAAGAGTACCTTTAATAATATTGCTTGAAAGTATGGTTGGGAGGAAGGAAGGTAGGCAGGAAGGCTTTTTGATGATGAGATTTTGCCAGAGGTAAAATTTTAATTACAGCTTTCATTCGACCTACGAAAAGTCGTCCATATTAATCTCTTTCTTGCGTCAATACAAACTCATGGTTCCAAACGTTTAAAGTATGGTATATGTAAGTACTCAAAGTTGGGATTAGTTATGCATGCTTTTGAGGTGTTGCATACGTTTGAAAGAGCAAATAAAACATGACAAAGTTTTAGCTTCTTACCTCGCATACAGGATAGGGTCGGGCTCGTCAAAGTTTACTTTGCATATATTAATATTTACACCACATTGGTTCCAAAACCACTTGGCTTTTGCATACAATAAGTTGCATATCGTTACGTAAAATCGGATTCCCGATCAAAAGTAAACCATTTTAATACATTTAGTGAGAGCCACTTGAAAACTTTTTACTTGTGGTGTAATCCATACCATGCAACATACATATTCTCTAATCATGCAAAAAACAAATTGACGCCACTCTGTCTACTCCATGATAGAAAACCTTTTTATTCAACATTCCAAACTTGCACGCGCAGCTGCATTCAATATAAATTCAATTAAAACTTTGCTGTACATATTAAACTAGTATGGACAAGGAAAAGTACAAATTACATGTAGAGATCATCAACTAGTGGCTGAGCATTCAATAAGCCTATTTATCAGGACAAACTATTGATTTCATAACAAAAAATCGTGAAAAGCACATGATATCTGAACTGGATATTCATACATAGATAAGTCTGCGATGTTAATGGTGAGGATGAGTTCGGCTATAACAGGAACCTGATACTAGGAGCAAATTAATAGCAACGAATGTTTTTATAGACGCACCAGAAAGTACAAAAGTCTGGAAATTATCAAGCCCAACTTTTCTTTGTGTGTGGAATTCGAGTTGAAAAAATATCCCAGACAAAAGGAATTCAGAAATATGATCCGAATTGAACTTAAGAATTTATTTATTTTAATCGTTTAAATACTTATGTACATATCTACCGTTGACTTCCTTCCATGTTTACAGAATAATAAATTATACTCTCAATGTAGTATGTATATACAAGCTGTATTCATATATTATGTAAACATGTACACGAATATGAAGAAATTATTTGCTCAAGTGATGTCTGGGTGGCAGTGGGGAATCAATACGGCGACTCTGCATTTGAACTCGAGGACTTTCTGTAGTTTCATTTTGTAACGTCGTATCGTGTTGTTACTGACTGAGAGATTTGTGTTTTGTTTTTCAATGGTGCAGAATATTTCTTGGAATTTCTTGGTGTCGATGACATTTCTAGGTTATCCCATTTTGTATATCACTCATTGAGTCGTTGTCAGTTATAGGTTTAAAGAGTACCTTTTTTGTGTAAACTTGGGTCTACAACAGAAAAATACGAGAGAGAAAGAGACGAAACAAGATGTTTTCTAAAGCAGGGACATCGACCATAGATAATAAATACACGTATGAGATGCATATGAGGTTTATGTATATGTTAAGAATGTGTTTTAAAAGTACTTGAAGCCGCAGAGCTACTACTGGCAATATAATAAAAACAACAAGCAGTCATCTTCACCATACACGGTGGTGGTCTTGTATTCCTGATGATGGCGATGATATGTAACTTCTTTAGCATATACCTACGACGTGCATGTAGCATTCAAAAAAAATGTTTGGAGTGGTTTGGGAGATTTCATGACGATGTGTAGACTATTTAAAATTACCTACTTACCACTACTACCATACTTACATAAATTAAATCTTTCCTTGGAAGGATTTTTTTCGCCTTTCCACAACTCGTGTTTTCTTAAGTTTACTCGTTTGGTTTTACTCTAATCCAAAAAACAATTCGCTGGGTTTTGTAAAGACAACGTATAAACTAGGGGCATATAATGTGAATAAACCACGCAGCATGGAGGACGACGCCGTGGAGTCTTGGAGTGAAACAATTTAAATATTTACACAGCTAAATCTTTGTGCTGAAAGAACGTTTAAAGAGATCACGTCGACCATCCGTCCTGTTTATATACTATACATATACAGATGTTTTCTAAATATAAGGAAAATAAAAGTCGATAGTTGATAGCAGCAGTTTTTTGTTATCTTTTCCAAACTTTGAACTGAGCTGGTAAGAATAATGTAAACTGTAGGAGTAAGGACGGTGTAAAAAACGTAATTATAAAAAACTGCTATGAAGTAGTAATACGCGAAATACTCCTTTTCGGTTAACCATTCGAATTTAAATTAAATGATCCAAAGACAGGTACTTCCTCGCAGTTTTATCCTTTTATTTATTTATATTAATAAAAAGAGAAAGTAGTTTACTATTTTCTATAGCACACGCAATTGACTACTGTAGAACTGTTTATTGGTTCAAGTGTATTGGTAAATAAATAAGTTGTGCAATTTGTGAAAAAGTGTCTAGCAGACTTTCTCTCGCTCCTTTATTAGAAAGAAGCAAATAAAATTCGCTATTAACCACTGCAAATATCGAGGTATACGTTTTGACTGTAGTTAACGCATTGTAAGCAACAACACATGACTGGGTTAACAGATACAATTGTGGCATACCTAGTTATTAGCAAGGCAAGTCATAAGCACCTTCAAAGGATACTATTAAAAAGGCTGTTCAATCGATTCCATAGTTTTGTTTGCCCTTAAATTGATTTTCAACTAATTAAAAAGAAAGTTTATTGGGTTTCTTAGTCCACGTGAGTTTACGTAGGCTATAATGAATTCGCGATTGTTATGCCAGAGTTACATGCTCTTCATTGCCGGATGTTTGTTCTAAGATTCTTTCGCAAGAAAGACCATGTACAGTCTATTTACAGAATCGATGGCGAAAGAAAGTACACAACTGAGTTGTGAAATGTAGAAGAGAAAATGTGCTAGGTTTAGTAATTGAAAATTGTTTGGTGCATGCTTTGTAGTAACAACAGTTTCGTCAAACTAATGTCACTTCAACATCGTCATCAAACTCTGTATTTCAGTACAGAGTTTGTATGTCTACATGATTATCTCCCATCTATCCCTTTCATATATTGTTAAACATACTGCAAACTGCAATTGCCTTTGGACTTCAAAACTTAATCTTTACTATTCCTATGTTCAGTGTTTACTATAACTATCCACACTGTACTTTCAGAGTTTTATAGGACGTACCTAAATTGAAAACAAGCCCTACAGGCTCAGTCTTCGTTTATTTGAGTGACTTATTCTATACTTTTCTCTACCAAGGTTGCTTACTGATGCTAGGCATCGTCTCTGGGAAATTTGACACAATATATTTTTGTTATCAGGAATTTCATGGGAAAGTTCAGTTGTAGTTCTGAATAAGAGGATGCTTATTTATTTGCTTTCTCTCGAAGTGAATTCCTCTTCAGCCGAGATCAAGCTTTCCTCTCTTCGCTTAAGGCAGCATAAATTTTGTATAACGAGTCATATATAGGGAGACGCACAGGAATAAAGTTTGTGAAAAGAGCTGACTACACACATATTCACCTAGAGAGAAAGAGATTCCACCCGTTTTATACAAAACTTGCCAGTTGAGCCTGTGTGCTTCCACTTTAGTTTCCCTACTATTTGCATAATATGTGCAATATAATTGTGTACGTCTGCAGACAAGCAAGGAGCGAAAGAGAAACGACTCTATCCGGTACAAAACTTTCTCTCTGACCTCTTTATACTTCCAAATTTTGGAATTCTTGTGAAATTTCCTCGAGATCCCTAATGGGCTGTTTAATGACCCTGAGAGTATCATAAACGAAGAGCCTGGAAGCTTTGTCTTCCCGTGTAGAATGTTGGCTCCTATGATGGAAATGGAATAATGATGTAGCATTACTTTGAATAAAAAAATGCAAGATACTACCTCGACGACTAAGAAGTAAGCAATGTGCATGTATACAATATATATTATACGATCGTACACACATGTACTTTTATTGCAGCAATGGTGAAAGAGTAATTTTACTCGGAGTTACGTTGTGGAATATCTACCTAAGTTGCTTTTATAGATGAAGACATGTAAACATGTATTACTAATTACTGTACTATGCTTCAACCGTTAAAGAAACAAGTAACCGCTGCATTATACATGATTCTGGGCTTACAATATACGTGTGAAGCATACATTCCAGAAGTTTCGACATAGTGTTAAGAATCATACTACTCTGTGATGCATTTCCCCCTTAATAATTTCAACCCATCTTTAGATTTTTGTACACAAGGGGATGTGTCGATTATTACAGCAAGCTTTTCCAAGATAGAAAATTTGTGAATACGCAGTCATCAGCCAAATATATATTTGGCTGTATAATAATGGTAAGGTACAACACAATGGATTACGTGTTTATTTCTAGGATGGTGTACAACTTGGAGATGAGAACTGCAATGACTAAAAAGCAAGCTCTCTCTCTCTACCTGTCTTTTATTATCATCCCTTTTTCTTGAGGTGGTTCAATAGACATTCAAGTATTTATAAGAATGTGTTTAAGAAGGCAGAAAAATGCTTACGCAGCATATCTTTTGTATGCATATAACATTACATCGTAAGCATCCATGAAAATGTTGCCTGAGAGAGTAAAGATATATATTATACTATCCACACACATTGTGCTTTTCATAGACGCATGACTTGTGCTTTTATTGAGCTAACATCTATGTGTTTTCTTCTTTCGTTATATTCTTATGATGAAAATGATGACGACGATGATGCCAGGAGAGCGAGTGAGGGAGATTTAGTCAGTAACAACAGAAGTCAAGTCAAATCACCAGTGGAGAAGTGTTCTTTTGTTCCAAAAAAGTACTCAAGTATAAATGAAGTAAAATGCGTTTCAATGTTTGAATATAAAAAAAATATTGTAGTTTGTAAGGGTAAAAATGTGTATTCTTACAAGTGTGCATGTGAGTGTGTGTTTGAATGTATGTATGTAATGTAGTTCTCTCACTGATTAATGATTAATGGTAGATTTAAAGATTAAATGGAATTTTTCATGGGGAGTTTACGTCTCGTCGGGACTTTTATGTATGAGTTTTTATGTACACTACACTACATTATATCTACCCACTACATTTTTGTTGCTGAACGTGAAGATAGATTATAGATGTTAGCACAGATATTATTCCCTACATTTTAGTGTGTGTAACATGGAGCATGGAAATGTGTACCCACTTTCTGTAAAATGATACTCAACTGCAGTATTTTTACTTGATATTATGGGAGAGGAGACCAATAGACGGACACTCCACCGCAGAAAGCATAATATTTGTGATGCCACAAGCCTCTTCCATCTCCTTATCACGTTGTCGTTATAATAATAACTACTAAAAAATGTTGTATGCTCAGCGTTTGAATTTTACTTTTTAAATTACTTCTGTTGCCTTTGCGAGTGTGTTAATGGGTTGCAAATGACAGTGTAAATTATTTTGAGGGGATTTTTTAATTTGTTTACCACAACACTGAATATTTTACTCTATAAACTTGTATTACATAATGTGCCATTACCAGATTATACTGGATGTATGAAAATGTATGTTGTAGCGCATATACAAGTTAATCTAGAGCTGTACATGAAAAGTGATGAATGTTCGGAATTTCGGCTACTAATGAGTTTAGAAATGTAAGCTTGTGTCTATTTTTAACCTTGAAATGGATGCTAAGATTTTTACCTTTTATCATCATGCATTGTCAGCATTTTCTAAATTTTCCATTCAAATTACTCTTGGGTAAAGGGGAAAATTCCTGTGATGGTCACTCCTCATTATACACGCATACTTCCACTAAAAGTGTGTTTCGTGATCCGATTACAGCCGGGTTGGAATGGTAAATGAAGATGAAGTTGTATCACGTTATTTTAACATGTACTATTTCTCGCTTTGGGATTATATCTTTTGTGTAATGATGAGTGGTATGATGAAGGTAATGAGGCATTGGAGTCAAGAGATGGACGGTTGGATGAATGAATGATAATGATGGTAATGAAGACGACGGGGATATGATGCATATGATATCCAGGCTGAGATTGAGATAGAGGAGGTTGCAATTTTGAGTTGCCTGTGTACGTTGTTGAATTACATTACAGTCAGCTCAGGTGGCACGCATGATTTGATGATCATGATGATACGATGACCAGCCAAATAGTAGTGGAATATCTTAGACCTATATAATGTTAGTAGGCTTGTTATAAACTTTTATTTTAAACGATACTATATGTATTTGACTGTATAGGCAAACCAAGGTAGACGAATTTGCATGTATTTATTGAAGCCACGACCAATATATAATTTTTCATGTTGGATCTTTGAATGATGTAAGAAGAAAGTATAGGTTAAGGCTGGAGTTCATAAAAAATCGACTCAGAATTGCCTCTCTTCGATGAAAATAATCAGGAGTGTTTTGAATCATACAATGAGTAATGTACATTGTGCTGTTTCATGCATTGAGTTATATTTATATATCTGGAAGTTTGATCAGTAAGTGCTTGATCGAGACTCTCTAGTAAATACTTATAATTTAGCACGATCTTGCAATTTTAAAGGATACACTGATACATATCTACAAAATATACATCTGGACGTGCCCATCTTACTTCATGCATAATTCGATGTAATATGCGAAAAAAGACGCTTTCGTGAAGTAGACGGTTATCATTACAAATAAATTCAGTACGAAGTTCAGAATTACATAGATATACCAATATTGCAATGTACACTGTTAATAAAGTAATACATTCTAGCTGAGCATTGTAGATATACTTTGAGCATTGCTTATATGTATTATGATGGCAAAATGCTTTTTGCTTTTTTTATAAATTTTTTCATTCATGAAAAACAAAAGTATTGGGATATTGAGTTCAGTTTGAATAAACGATCAAACATTCTTGTTGGTTGTATTTAGAATGCAACGACGAAGGTTGCATGGTATATGCTATTTGTATTTGTTTGACCTGGAGCAATCTAACTTGTTACGGAATAAAAGTTTTCAAATTACTAAAAGCATATTTGCCAACATTGCCAGAAGGAGTTAGCGAAGTATTTTCTATCTCGATTTGCAATCAGCATTCACCATACAGATATATTCCAAGGCTCTCGCATTTGAAACAAATCTCTAGATTTCTCAATGAAAGATCTCTGTTTTACTGTTGTTTCTACATATACTGAACGTAAAAAGATCCCAGTTTTGGTAGGCTTATTCGCATATAAGTTTTGGAAGAAGTATTGATTTAAAAATATCTTCATCATCGGTCAGAATCACATATCCAACGGTTCAATTTTTATAGAACCCGATAAAAATGATTGTTGAATGGTCCGATAAAAGTAATCATTCAAGGAATACTTGGTTCAGACAATGCCTTTATAATTTCCTGCTATGTGTACAATGCAGGTGTGCATATAAAAAGTTCTAACTAGTCCCTGTACAATGCATAATCAGGAATCATGTTCAGCCTGTGGCTCTTATTCCTGAAAAATATCGTGGCCAGCACAAATTTAGCTATTTTGCTTCTTCGTGACCAAGTAAAACCGTCCTTGATTAGCCTATTAAGTATGATGTCAATACCCTCCTGATATGGAGGCATAATTTTTGTCTAAAAAAACTGTTCTCTCAGTATGAAATACATTTTAAGGCTCATGCGTACAAATTTTGTGGTGAAATTTGTCAGAATTATTGTGTAACCATCCTTCTGCTCCATGTTTTGCTTGGGTAAGTTCAAACGAATGTTAAACCAATGGTTAATGACGAAAAGGATAAAAAATAAATCTGATAGCGATTTCATTACCAAAAGTCGATGGGCTCAGATGTGGTCATTACAAAGCTCTTCATGTTTTCGAATTTCTTTCAACTTTGTAGTTTGTGACGGTTATTACCACTGCCCTTGCATGTCGAAGTAGTGATTTGATAACTGATCTAATGATGTGTCAAATGTTTGTAAGCTTGGCTGTATGAATTGGTGAGTGTATTCAATAAATTTTAATTATTTTTCCTTTTTTATTCTAGGTAAGTGGCTCCGACCTGTTTTCCAAATTTTTAAATACACATTTGCCTTTTGAAGTTGCGGGATAGTCGTAAGTACATAAAATACATTTTTTATGCAAAATATAATACGCAAGAAAATAGCCCAGTCTTCCAAAACAAGACGCAGTCAGTTCACAATTTCGGTCGATTACTTTTTGCTTCAAATGAATGCTAAACGGCAAACAATTTTTTATACGGATTGGTCCGACTGACTGGTGGTTAGTCGAATAGGTATAACAAAACTACGACACTGCAGTAGAATGTTTTAGTGGTCTATCATATGTATACATTGATATACATATGTACCACTGTACGTATAAAGTTATTGATTTGTACCTAAGTGTTTATACTTATGTACAAAAGTACAAAGAAGGTTTGTGAATGTATCTTTTACAAGAGATCAACTGCCGCAACCATGTACGGTAAAAAGGGGAAGAAGAGAAATGACATAAAAAAATTCTCTAGAATTTTTCGCAGAATGGCTTGGAGCATTCATGCAGAAAATCTAGCTTTCTGGGTTCTCAGCTCTTTTGAGCTGTATAAAATCTTCACCTTGTTTCTTATTGTTATTTATTGCCGACCATTTGGTTGTTTGAAAAGGATTAATGACAGCAAGCAAAAACAAACGGGATTTTTTTTTCTTCTTCCCTGCTACACATATTATATGTATCTCTCCCCAAATTCGCCCTCAGTTTTTGGTTTTTCTAACAACATGGCAAATAACCAGTAAATGAAGTGCATATACATAAGTACAACCAGAATCAGGCCATAATATGTTTGATATACATATATATGTGTGTAAAGAAACTATGTACATATATTCATAAAGTATTCAGGCTATTGAAAAAATGATAATACTATCCAGATGGAAAGAAAAAGACGCAGCAGGAATATAGTCATGTAGTAAGTGAAGCTGGGAGAAGGATTTTTACATACTTTCTTGTTTGCAGAGAGGCGAATAATCTTATGCATAATAATTCATCCATGTATAGTTAAATTTTTCGTATGTATAACACTGTTACACATCATGTGCTATAGTCAGGAAACATCATGTCTGTTCAGTAGATTCCAGAATAACTATAGTTCATCTGAATCCTCAAGAAATAGCATATTTTTAGGTCTTGAGCAGAAAAGCAATGTGACAAGATACATTAAGTTTTAGTAACATTGTACAAAAATGACTTTTAATGAATGATTTTATTTACTATGTACGTCTTATTGTAAAGAGTTAATGAAGGACTGGGTAGCGTAGAAAAATAGTACGCCTGCTGTGTACAACCAGGAAGTTATGATACGAATACTTTACTTCACTTTTAAAAGTAGCCTACATATGTACGTTGTACAAAGAACCTGAAACTCGCTGCCCTTTCCATCTTATTAAATCACCGTCGTGTTTGTAGGTTGCCTACTGCTTCTCAAATACACCATGCCCATACATGCAAATGTAACAGCAATATGAAATTCACGGACTTTAGACGCAAAAAGAAACCTAAAAAATGACTTAAGAAAAATTGTAATATAAAGAAGGAGAATAAAAAAAGGGAAAAGCATGCACGGCGCCGGGTTGTTGGTGTATATAATTTCTCATGGTATGACTAATGTTTGCCATTTCTCTTCGTTCCCTTGTCTTCATCGCTTCTTCCACTATTTTCACTTGCTTGAACATCTTTAGTAAACTACTACTCATTGCGAGAGAGAGAGAGAGAGTACTACATGATATATGTGACTAACAATAATGTATGCTATGGCCAAGGGTATACCGTATATGAAATATTAAATACTGTATCCAGCACTCTCATTTCATGCAGGAAGAAGTTTTAGGTAGTTTAGTTTATGCGTAGAGAATGATCATCATATTTATAACGTATTTTACATAAGAGTTTTTATAATCATACTTGAAGAAAACTGCGGTAGTAGAACTAGTACTAGGTAAAACAGAATGAAATGTCTTGAACAGTGTGTGTATGAATATCATTAAAGAGAATGCGTAATGTTTGTAAGCGGTTACTTCCAGCTGTGTGGAACAGTTACCCTGCTTGCTAAACTGCCAAAATGGTTCCCTGTAAGAGATTTTTTGGTATATTTCAAAAATACGAAATGTATCCCGGTATTTTACCATACTGGGTTTCTCTTATGACGTATTGTTATTTCTTTACACGGATTGGTTTTTTAGAAAAGAAAATCTTGTGGAAGATGCATTATAATATGCCTTGTAGTATTCTCATTAGAGATAGGCAGGAAGAAAAGGATAATTTTTCGCAGTTTTATGCATGACACATGTAGGAATAGTAATATGCGTATCCACCCAATCTAAGATTAAAAAAAATAGTCACTACATTTTCAATTTCATTCATTGAGTGGATTACAGTGAATGTTATACATGTACACCTACATCTACATGCATACATAGTTACTATGCATTATATACATAGTGAAAGTAGATGTATGCAAATGCATATAATAGATGTTGTGGCTTCCTATATTTAAACCCGGCATCTTTTTAGTTCTTTTCTTGGAAAATCCGAGTCAATTAATTATTCACAACTTTTAAAAGAACTAAAATGTCTTCTGCTACCACACTTCTGCGTCGAGCATCTTAAAGTAGTCTTCTATGGTTCTTACCGTCCACTTCAAGAAGTTTGTGTGGTAGAGGCAGAGTAATGCATAAAAGTGTTTCGTAGTAGAAATAGTGACAGGGTTTTCTCTTTTTCCTTTCATTCATACATATGATGCGTACCTAGCTGTTTATTTCTTCCGTCTAAATGTTACGTTACTCAAGAACGTCATTCTTATACTGTGGAATACTCTTAACTAATTTAAAACCAGGTTTATAATAATATCAGTTGGTGCATATTTTACCAAAATGTTTACATGCATTTCAGGAATTTCTCCATATTCTTCTGGTAAATAACGTGGAAGTAGAATGCATGAACTTTTACAATTCTACAGAGCAACTCTGAATGACGTGGTGTGTCACGAGTACGCGTTTTATTCACTGTTTGCTCTGAAGCATTGGTCAAATGGCTAGAGTGACTGATAGTAATGTTAACTTCCTGGAGGTTTTGCTATTGCAATGTATTAAAATGAAAGTAAAACTAACTAATAGCACACCCTTCTATAATGAATTAAACCGCAATACAGCCTATGTACCTGTTTACTCAAGGAGTAATGAGCATCTACCTAAAACCCTTTGGTAGAGGACCTTGCAGACATGTAAAAGTACTTAAATGTATTTTTATGTTTATGGAAACTTTTGTGTAGACCGTGTTGTATCTAGATATACATGATACTATGATAGACTCTAGTAATTATTCAGTTGGATGAATATATATATCTTTATGATTATTTGATTATTTTGACGAAAACAGTTTTCAGTGTATTGTAAGGACATACATATACATTGGTCTCGTCTCTTGTATTGCGCAAGCAAAAGGTGTACATTTGTACATGACGAGTTGAAGTTATGACCTTTTGAACCTCTGTTTTATCAACCATACCAGTACACAAATGCATTTGAGTCATAAACTTACCTTACCTAAAACTTGCACACAAAACTTGTTCATGATGTTTCATAAATGTGCTGTATTTCTTGTGACGGGAAAAGGTATGAAACATGCGGAAATGCTGGCATTTCGGATATTTGAACATATAACATATCCATTATGTATATGTAGATATATATAGAAAAAAGACCCATTTGAATTCAAGCATACTTTTATGGCACTTCCACTAGATGTATCAGGTTTATGGTTGGATCATACTTGCTTCAATGGTGGAAAAAAGGGTAAAAAATATTGTTCAGGTCCACAGTCCACGTACATAAAGCAAAGGGAAAAAGCTAGTAAAACACGAGAAGTTTTTGTGTGGTGGTGTGTTGTAGTGTGATGATGGTAGTCGTATAAAAACATTTTTTTGGTTTCATCTTCGGCCCTCCCCTGATGACTATGTTGTCTTCTTGCCTGGAATTTATTGGTTCCATTACAACTCCGTGCTTTTGTGTGTTTGTGTTGTCTTTACCGTCTCTCTCATAACCTTGCCTTTGCTCATAGAAAAGAGCAAGAGGTGTAATCAAGATCCACGTCGGAGTCAGAACAAAATGCATTCCAATGTCATTTTTTACGCACAATTTCCAGCAAACTACATGCAATTGGGATTCCATGGCTAAACCCAAGCCACTCTTTATTGCAGTCTCTATATATACGTAAAAGACTTTTGGTATGACTTTGCCCGTAAGTTAGATTCTCGTCCGCGTATTGTATGTATTGTATAACTACTAGTGAAACTTGTATTATTCTTGTGTCAACATAAATACATATTATATACCTACCTAAGCATGTTTTTGACTTGGAGCTATATAATATCTCATTAAATTACTTTGATACTTATTACATCTATTGTGTTCTATGTCTTTTCTGTTTTATGTATTTTATTTGCCAGCAAAGAAGAAAAATTTCTTTCTGGCTGACTTAAAGTAGTGAGAAAGAAAAAATAAACTGTAAAAAAAGTACAAGAAACGTGGTTTTTTCCAACTCATCCAAATGGTTGTTCTTGTACAGGTCATATGCATTCAGATAGAATTGATGTGGATAAGAATTTGTGAGCCGTGTCTTGTTTCCACATGATTAGAACGAGACATGACAAGTTAGATGCATTAAAAGCATACATAAGAACACTGATTGTATAGCATGATGATGCTAGGGTAAAAAGGACTGGTTGTCGTTGTTGAAAAATACAAGAAGCTCTATTTTGTCAGGACTTTTATTCTTCGTTATTGTTCTTGGGCTCATTTTCTTAAAGAACTAGAAAAAAACAAGAGTAATAGTTGATAGAAATTAGTACCTACACAATTCATGCATGCATTCGTGTATCCGAATGAACTATCATTTTTAGCACGACAGCAAATCCTAGGATTTGATAATGGCTTGAGGACGATTTGGTTCGTAGAACGTGATTTCTGCTTTAGCAAATTACAGTTTGCTTGAATTTTTTTTCGAGTTTGTTACCCATGTTAGCATGCATCCGTTCATATTTTACGAGCGTAGGAATGTACTTTGTACACTGTTTCAACTGGATCTAGTCTGGATTTAAATTACTACATGCTGCTGTCTATAAAACTATTCAGTTTATCGTACCAAGTACATTACCTGCACGCGTGGTGATTAAGAATTCACTTTGGTCTCTGCATGCAAGTTAGCAAGATAGAATTCTTAATTCAATCCTGCATTAAAGCTAGGATTCTTTGTTTTCATGATAAGTCAAAATTATATTTCTTGAGTTGTAAACTATTATTACATTAACTTGCAATATGCTCAAATTATTTTACCATTAGACATTCAAGGAGTCTCGTTAGCTTCTTTATAACAAAACTCTGAACTTTTTAATACAATGTTGTGTAGCTTTGATTTTAAGTTAGTTTTTGTTATAAAGATGCAACAAATATACACAATCTTTTTGACAGAAATCATCGTAGAATAGTAATGATCATCTTTTTATTTTAAATATTCTTTACTAAACCAATATAATCAACATTGTATTAAATTATCTATTGACAGCAGTAGTTTGAAGTATGGCGATGACCTTCGAGTATCCTCCTGTTTGATGACCAAAACTCAAACCCCTTTTAGGTTCTGGTACGCGTACAACGCACCTCCTAAGCGAACGATCTTTTTTCTTCTTTTCACTTTAGTTTAACCACGAAAATGACTTCGGTTCGATTTGAAGCCATGGTACGATAAGGTGGCATGCTAAGCCATACAAGTATTAGATCACGCACGCTACGTTTAGGTTTTCTAAACACTATAGAAAAAACTTGTAAGCCTGTGTCATACAAAGTGCCAAACTTTTCTTATGAAAACTAAACACATCAACGCATCTAATTCGTTCGCACACCAGAGTCCTTCATTACCGTGACATGCTGTGCATCCGATATAAGACCTTTTCCTTCACTGTAGATACTGAACGCATAGTAGCTCACTTTGGTTATTGAATTGTCACAGTTGAAGACTTTTGAGAGTTTTTGCCCACCTTAGCTCCTAATGCAATAAAGTAGTGTGTCGTCAAGGCTGAAGGATGAGAGATAGAGAGAGGATGGAAAAGAAGCCCAAAAAGACAGAGAGAAGGAAGAACCGTAGCGTATGTTAAAAATTACCGACAACAAACTAACCACCACTATATATCTTGCAGTTACTGAGTAACTAAACGAACGTAAAACCTCCTTTCTTCATAAAGGGTATATATTATACAGACCGACCAAAAGTCGTTTGATTTGGAGTATATGAAATGTACGCATTTTGTATTTTGCCCTTTTTCCATAATACTGCGTTAAATGTGATTTGCATATCACGCGTCCAAGTTAATACCTACCTATTCAAGTTTGTTTTACATACACATCACTTGAATGGTTTCAACGGAATTTGTTAACAAGAGAATTCAAGTGGAAAACATCTTTCTTTTGTCTTTACTCTGTTTTTTCTATACTTTTTACAATACTTACTTGCATGTGAGTTCAGCTTAAACTTGGGGTTTTCTACATGGAGTCATGTAGCACGCAGGTTCTTTCAAGTGAAATAAACCTTTGTTTTTTTTGTGCTGATCATTGGCTAATGATTTCGAGAAGTATGGCTTTTGCTTACTTTTGCTCTATTTCATCCTTTTCTCCATGTACTATTGTTTAAGAAAACGTAATGTATTCATATTGTACACAACTGTTGTGTCAACTTATTGATAAAATGAGAGAAGAAAAATTTTTGCGCTAAGTTAAGCATAAAAGTGTGTTATTCAAAGGGCAACTTTTTTGTCCTTCTAACTATGTTTATAAGCATGAGTTTTTCAGCAAACCGCAAAAGTAATCTTTCTACTGGTATAAAAGTACATGAATACTTTCCAGTTTGTGTTATACAAATTCTCAGAATAAAAAAACGAAATTCTGAATTCTACCAGTTGACAAAACGATGCCAGAAACTGCGTATGAAAATTCAAAGAATGAAGAACATTCAAAAGTTTTTGTAAAGGAAGCAAAAGTCACCTTTTCTACTACAAAATTAAGAAAGTTTAGCAAACTTCCGATAAGTACAAGACACATGCAAGGCACACAAATATTACATTTACAGTCATTAACATGGTACTGTAACAAAGGTCTTAATATGAGAAGAGCATAACATACCAAACCAAAAACGCTCAAATTACTTGTATTGCCTTTCTTCTTCAAACTACACAACTAAAAGTTCTGGGTTTGTTTCATATGCTCCATACCATTCTCTCGTTACCAACAACAGGAAAACGAAACTGACTGTGAGAGAGCACAAGGTAAAGGTCATAGGTGGACTAGCATCTTTCAATGACATATATTATATGCCTCTTCTGCGGTACATACCCCGTGTTCTGAGGAGAGGATGGTGATACTGTTAGTTTATGTTTCATTGTATGGTTCTTTCATACTTCTCCCGGAGGATATTGAAACTTTGTCTTGTCTTAAAACTTCTCGGCTCCACAACTCATCTTCCTTGGTTCATTCGACCTGTCCTGACATATCCATCTCACTAACTATAGCGTGTAAAATTCTTTGAATGAGAGCTCCAATACATGTATACAGTTTGGCTGTGGTTCTTCATTGTGTAACAATATTGTTATGAGTATACTTACCCACTGATTGTTAATATGAATGTTCACTTGAGAGAAAACTACGAGAGGAAATAATGTGAATGAGTTTCTCAGAAATGGTTATGGTATGAACGAATGTGTTGTTATTGCGGCAAAATGTTATTCGCTCATCACACTTATTTTTCACACAAAGCGACATTAACAATAATTACAGATACATCCCCCTACAGGCGGATGGAATTTCGTTAAGTCATACAATGTTGACTCGAGGAATGGTCTTTTAACACAGTAATGGACTAATTAGTGTCAAAAAAGGCGTTAAAATTATTACCAGGTCTGTTCTGTGTCACTTAGTCACATGCATACTGTATTACCTACTTATACACAACGAAACAGAGTAACGACGCGACGTACGGGAACTTGACTGTCATGTAATTGATGTGTGCCACGTTTTATCTAGGCTCGTTCGTTCTGTTAACTATTATATTAATATTCATTATATATGTACCTTTCGAGAGTCACGTCTATTTTCTATTTGACGATGAAATGTTCCGTAGCTGCTATTGGATATATCAATAAACATAAACTGATCAAAACAATAAATACACATATTGAAATGTACGTCCATTGGATTGTCATCATTTCAAGCAAGTAATATTTGTAAGACAATCAAATAGTCAATCTCTCATTTACAGTTATTCTAGTTAGGTGGCAAGTAATGAAATCGCTGCAAAAAACGTAGAGAATCACCTATATCAGTAAGGATGATTTATATTGAAGACTAAAAAATCCAATGTAGTGATGCAGTTAAAGCTGCAAATGATCCGTGAAATAATACCTAAGTGAATGTGGGCTGCAACATATATACGTACTATGTATACGATGTAGGTATTATCATTGAATACATAAAATCTTTTGAAAAAATTATGATAATGGTTAGTAATACAATACACCATAACGAAATCATAGCCTACTTCAAAAGGAACATTGTTCTAATCTTACCTTACAGTATTACTTTCTATCTATGCACATTATTTCATTATTTTTGCTCTCAAGATTTATTCTTATAATTCCAGTTGTACTTGCTTCATGCATATTATATTTGGCTTCATCTACATCGATAATGATTCCTTGCATAATATTCGTTTAGTGTGTAGACATAACTACTTATGTTACCCACACGATTGTCTGGTTATCTATCAATTTCACTAAAAGCACATGTGAAATGTTGGACAAAGAGACCCACATGAGATAGAGAGGGGCGTGAAAAAGGAGACAAATGGAAACCCACTAAAGAAAAGAATATCAAACCTTTTTCTAAATGAAGCTAAAATCTTAAGATAAAGCTACAATACTGATGTGATATTTCGAATAGAGCGTCATAGGCTCTTTATGTACGTATATTGTATGCATACATGTGAAGACCATAAACTGATTCACGTAATGTTAGGTATCGTCACTTTGTCTTTTAAGTTTTGCTGTCTGTAAAAGACATATGGAAAATGTGTGTAAAAAATTGCTCCGACAGAGAAAGAGGATTATGACAAATGACAAAGGAGATAACGACGACTGAAGTAAGCATTTTTCTCTGTGAGTTTCTAACTTTAGCTGGATTCTAAGTGCTCGGCTGCTTTTTCGGTGGTATGTAATCATATATATTTTGCGTGTACTCTTATTCGACACTGTATTACTCGGTTTTCCTTTCTTCCATAACTGGTGAGTGCCAGTTTTTGTATCTATTGTATGCTTATACTAAATACACACAAGAGCAAAAGAGAAAACGAATATAAAAGACAGCCAGACTGTTTGTAGCCCCAACAACATGAGCTTATTGCATGAAACCGTTGTTGCATTCAAAGTTGAGGACAGAAAAAGGAGGAAGCATTGAAATGTTATTTCGTTCCCACTCCACCGATGTCATTTCTCTTGATGACCTGTTTGTTTAAAGAATGTAGTTTTTTTCTTTTCCTTCACATTAGTCTTTTCTGTGCAAATTGTGATTGCCATTAGTGAGGAAAGGAATGAGCGATGTCATGAACAGCACTACTTGGTACTGATGGCAAGTATTTATTTTACCGAACAACTGAAAAATGAACGTAGATTGAGCATAACGGTATGAATAGTATTTTTTTGTGTATTTTTTTCATCATGTGTAATGTTTGTAGTAGTTTCCTTTTGTGTCACTGCCAGCTGCCAATGCAGAGAAAATATCCATCTACCCAAAAAAAGATATTTACTGACGTTAGAGAAATTTTTGCGAATTTTCGGAAAAGCATGGAAGGTCTTTTTATGTTTGACGGGAAAGTATTTATGTATGTTTTTAGTGTATATTTTGTGTACCTAAAAACTGACTTGTAATAATAATGGGGCGACTATCAGTATGACAGTTTTGTTAATGACGGCGATGAAAATTCTGGCTTATATTTCAAGTGTTTGGTATGCCAGGCTCATGTTGTGCCACTTGAGATAAGTTGAGTATTTTGCACACAACCCATTAGTCACCTTGTAGTAAAACACAAAATAAACCCTGTGCACATTTATGTACTCAGATATCACTCTAAATCCAAGTTTTTTAATAATAATAAAAAATAAAGGGACTTTGCTCCCAAGAGAATATATATATTTTTTTACTGGTGTGCCTTCTTACTTTTATGATACTTCTTTTATGTACTTAACATCAGACCATATTTCTTTCCCCTTGACTTATTACTATTTTCTGCTACATCACTTGCAGCCTCTTTTTTACCCATATTAATTCACACGTGGGGAATTTCACAACAAAGAGAGTTGCACAGAGAAGAGGACATGTACACCACAGCAGCAAAACATCTGGATTTAGACGTTTGAATAATGCCGTATTGTCATGATTGTGGGATGCTGATAGAAAAATGGAAACAAAGCATGTAAAGACCGATTGCAAGCAGTTGAGTAAGTACATCACACGTTTGCATACACATAAAAAGCAGTGATTTTTGGATGTGTGAAAAAACAAACCTCCTACTTTACATAATATACCACGATAGAGCCACACTTACTCTTTTGGTGTGCATGCATGAATACATTACGCCTGCCAATGTGATGGCTCATTTTACTCTCGTCACATTTCTCAAAGAGTAATAATGTAATGTTTTGGGTGAATCTGGTAATCAAAGCTTTGGTTGGTGAGGGGATGTATGTATATTTATAAAATAATGTTGGCTCGGTAAATTAATAGTATGGCATAGATAGATTTGTTTGATGTAGAGCGTCCTCGTTTCTAGCTGTTTTTAGCGCAAAATTCATGTCTGATGATGCTTCTCGTAAGTGAAGTATTACTTACAGGATTTCCCCATTATACACAGAACACCGTATTATTACTTGGAAGCTAAAACAGAGCAGCGTCGCAAGTTTCACAAGAAACAGAAGGTATTTCGGAGATTACAATGAAATATAATACTTCTTGACATTGATAATGATGATGTCATTATTCTCTCTATTGCAAAATGGAAAACGTCCAAGTTTTATGCTTGGAATACAACGAATGTTTTTGTAAACACCATAAAACCTACAAGTTTACATTTACATGTAAGTAATCCATCCTCAACATTCGGATAGTCAGTTGCAGCACAAAGTCAAAGAGCTATCTTAGAAGCAAAATTTGGTCTGAATTCTGAAAGAGAAGCAAGTATAACACAAGGTGTATTGTTAAAAGTTGATTGTTAAACGAATGAACTCTAACGCTATATTCCTAAGCGTACACGCTTTCAATTCGATGATGTTCTGAATTTCATTATGCTTACATTTATTTGACAAGTAGGAAGTCACCCGAGGAAATCAAGACTGCCTGTGTTAATAAAAGACTTGAGAAATCAGTTATTAGTATGCCTAGAATGTTTCCAACATTTTTTCTACCTTTCCCCTTTTCTGCCTTCTTTTTCAAACATTGTTCTGGAATTATCGAGCCGGCAGTAGAGAAGCGAGCCATATGGGAGCCATTTACACTAAAAGAGGGCTTAATATAATTTTTTCATGCAATATAAAAGCATGCCACAGTCATACATTAATATATATGAAGTACGCATAGAGACTGTTAGTACACTTGCAGGTGCAATTTTCTATTTTGTTCCCCACTGATAAGTTGCTTTTGTGCATGCATATATGATACTCTCCCAAATACAATGAGGAAAAGGTGTAAAAGGAACAATGAAAAAGAAAGGAGCAAAAAAAATGGAATGCCTTCAAACGTAGTACTTAAACGAGTATGGATGGAGAGAAGAAGAGCAATAATACTACAGAGAACAGACGCAACCACAACACACACAGAGAGAGAAGAGATGAGAAGCAGCAGTGGAGCCGCAGCCGGTTCTCAATATAATAATGACACGTATTACGTGTTCACCATATACACGCATTATGTACCTATCTGTTTGCACGGTTTTTGTCTGCATTTCTCTACCCTCCCTAATTAAGTCATAGTGAATTCAATTCCGCACTCAATTTAATTTTAAAGAGGAAATCTTTACTATCTCCTCACTGCTCTTATTGCTTTACGGTAGGAACTCAATACGTATCATAAAAACCCATCACACGACTTCCTATACGTTATATTTTTATATGTATACAATTTTGGGAATTGATACTGAAAAGCACAAAAGATGAAATTAGAACATGGTTTTTAGTACCAATATATGTATTGTCGGCGGCATATATGTATGTATGTATGCACTGCCCTGCTTAGTGTTCAGTTCAGACAAGCTTTATGCCTACCTTACTTCTTGGACGAGGACTTTTTACTTTTATTATTCATAAAACAAAGTACGGTATGGCATATTGCACCTAATGCGCCTTTTTTGCCGTCATCACACCACTTTAAAACAAACACAGCGTGAACATTTTAATAGTTTGAAAGAGAAGGAATCAGTCTCACTGAACATATTAAGTGCATCTCATATTATTCTCGTATCGTTTTTGATGTGTTACGATTGAATGATGGCGATGACAAGAGCAGCTGCATCCATCTGTAATTCATATTTTATAGTATACAAATGTACATATTACAATACATTGTCATTACCATATATGTATCAGCGAGGTGACGTACGTTACAATGGTAGTTTCTTTGCAGCCATACTTTCTTTAAAGCATAGATCAGCAAGCTATCTTATTTCATAAATCAATATATAAAAAGCTGTATCCAAAGTGCGGAGAAAAATTCATCTATTTAAAACATTTGATTTGTCTGGTTTCTTGTTTAGAATGTTCATATGGAATCTAGAAAAATGTATGCACCCTGATAACAATAAAATCAGATGTCTGTCGCATATTAAAAATTCGGTTAGCCAAAATAACTGGAGAATGATCGTTTTTTCACCAGTAGCTAATTTATCATCTGCCCCGACAATTTTATTATGAAGTTAGGTTGTCAAAACTTGAGCTTGCCAGTCAACTTTTGTACATTACAAACCGTTTATAACACTTTGATGCTTAATTGATTCATTCTGTTTTACAAGCCATGACTTCTAGTTTGCGTTTTTTCTAAAAAGGCAACTTATTTTTTTAATAATATGCGTTCTAACGAGTAGTTTTTAGTTCCGTTGTTAATTACAAATCTACTGTAGTTTACATTAGAAACCAGAAACTAAAGTTACTTGAAGGAATTAGGTAACTTTAAAAAAGTAAAGAATTTGAGGATTGCTTTTTGTATACTGGCAGTTATCAATAAACACATATTGCACACATAATACACAAAAAAAGATGTAAAGCATTTAAACACTGTACATTTGATATTTCTTGTGCAAAGTTTTCTGGCTACATAAAGTACATTTGAGACGAATTAGAAATGAAGGAGATGGAAGATTAAGCTTACTGAGATGCATGTAGCATACACATACATACATGTATGTATGTATGTATGTATGCATCTTCAGATGAATGACATATACGCTACAAAAAACTCAGACTGAGTGACTAAAAGTTGTATAAAGCATACCATTTGCTGAGGATAATTCTACCTCATATGCACTCCACCTCATA
>JAHZNG010003432.1:0-13746 GCA_027744375.1 Orchesellides sinensis
CAATAAATTTTGTCCTTGAATAAAATTTAAAATTAAGTTTAATTAGCTAAACACTCAAACTGGTTTGCTTTCAAAACATCGACTAATAGCTGTAGAGTATATGCAGCATAACTTTCCCAAAAATTAACAAAACTACATTAGAATTTTTGCCTGATACTCTGCTAGGTACACATTCATTCATGTTATTAATCCTCATATTTTTTCCCTTACACGCGCAGTAGCCTAACGCGTTTTCAATCATGAGTTCATGAGCTATCAGATTTATTCCGAATCCTGTAAAGGTTCGCTGGAACAGCTCATTTCGCTGGACCGTATTATTTTCTACTTTGCACATCAAGGAACTATGACACTCGATTGAAGGCGGAAGTTGTAAGAGAGGATCAAGAATTCCTGGGTCTGGTTGAAATCTACACGGGACGCCAGCACGAGCATAACAGGATGGCTTCCCAGACGAATCCATTTCCTTAACTGAGTACAAATGATTGCAATCACACCATGTCTTTAATGTCTTCGAGTCGTCATACTCAACCCGACAATAAGACAAATCCAAAGGGTTGCAGTTTGTAGATACATGCACTATCTGGGAAACGATAACTGAATATCATTTTTAATAATGGTTAAATTAAAAGTAACATTATAAATACCGATAGTGTCTGCCTATACCCCTGCGGAATCGACTTGCTTAGCCAGTCTCTCATTATATATGCAATTAAATGAGGCTTTAGGCGCTGGTGGAACTCTCGGTGCATCGTAAGATGATGCGTCTAGGTATGCCATTTTTGTCCATCTTTCACCAAGACTCCTTTTGTCAAACTTTTTGCTGTTGTGCGCATAATTAGAGATTATGGAGCCAAGTAAATATGCTTCATTTTCAATAGAACACTTCATCCCCGAAGAAGAGAAAACGTAAGGGTTCCGTAAATCTTAGAGAATGTACAATATTTCATCGCGTAAGGTTGATTGTTTTATGTCGATAATCAAAATGTTTTTGCATGCATACGAGGAAGAAATATATTTTGCTCTTTGCTAAAAAAATTTTCCTACGATTTGCAGTTCCAGGACATAAGTGATCCTCAACATCTTTCGGTCCAGACTTTGAGAAGGGAACCTGGAAGCACAATAAAAATGCCACGATATCCAAAATTATAGTTTGAATTAGAATCATCTTCAGTTTAACACCTGAAAACGCTGTTACTCAAATTGGAGCCAACGGTTGACTCAATGACTCAACGTTGGGACATTTTTAAACGCATAGCAACGGTGAGTAAAGGTGGTTAAGATTCTACATGATCCTTTGACTTGTAAAAAATGTGAAAATGACAATAGGCCGCGTGCTACTATGACACTAGGTTTGTCTTAATTTGCCTTGGACAATTCAAAGGTATAAAATGTTTAAGCTTTAAAGCTATAGCCATAGACATATAAAGTATAATCTATGGCTATAGCTTTATACTTTATACTTTTATTTTGTACAATTAATTGATAAAGCCAAAAAAATTAAACTTTGCTTTTTATTATGATATGAAAGACACAAAACTGTATATTATGTACATGATAAAAAGGAAGAACTGCGCGTCATAACCTTTATCAATAGTCGGTGACGTATGTAGATTTCGTAAATTCCTCTTTATTAATATTATTATTTATTGCAATTTCCCAAGACTGTTCCGACCGTTGTAAGCCCAGTATTCTTGTATATCTTTTAATACAACTAGATGGTTTAGGTACAGTAGGCATACATGATACATAGGCATCCGCATCCGTGCATCGTATTTGCAACTGCCAACTTAAAATTTCCATTAAATATCAATTTTTATTTTTACCTTCAACCAAAGTAAGTAGAATGAATTCCCGGACGGAGTGGGATTTCAAGATGCAGCATGGGAGAGAATAAAATAGCTATTAATTGCTGTAAGTAAACTAACGTATTATTTTAGCGAAATCAGAGACACAAGAACATACATACATATCTTGTTAAAAGCTCATTCTTAAAATTTCCCATGATTCAAAACCACATAACCATCTACCTCCGCCTGGAAAAAAAAGTTATTCATGCCACAAAAAATAGACAATGAAAACACGCGAGAGCCTTGTTTTTCGAATTTTATGCATTTTTATTAGACACGTAAACGCAGTTACCTATATAACAAATACCTATATATTTTTACAACCACTTCTCATGTTACATTATAATATAATATACATTGTCTCAGTTAAAAAATTTCGTCCTTAACAATTTCATCAATGACATTGGCGCAGGTGCAGCTTTGTAAAAATAAGGTTGTTTTTCATTTTTCAATGCAAATAATATTTTTCAATTTTTGTCCAGTTTTCTATCAGGGTTGGACCACTCGTCCGCTTCCCTGATTTTAGTTCTTGTCCAGAATATTTAGACATTATTTGCGCCGTGTTCAAATGTAGGCTAAGGTAGTCTCACTGGTTTGTATGATGAACGTGTCCTACTACTTTGCTGATTTGCAGTCACTAAGAATCCAATATAACTGGTTTTATAAATCAATGTCGAAAAAATGCGAATATTATAGTTTTTTTCTGAATAAGTACATCTGAACCTTAAAGAATCAAATGCAAATCAGTTTGTGTCTACATAATAGTATGCAAACTTTATCAATATGCGTACGAAAGATGAAGCCAATGTGAAGGTCTTGACTGATCGATTTTCGCAATCTTGTAAAGCCATAATCGATGAGCAGGTTTGTTACGTGTATGCATTGTCAGTTAATATATTTCGTTGGCATTGCACTTCAAATTTACGCAATACTTTCAAGTTTCAAGTTAAATGATTGTTTTGCTTTTCATTCATACGAAAAAAGCATAGACACGATCGATTTGCTAAAATTTCAAAGTTTATAATGGATAAGGCACAAATTTCAATGTACTGTGAAAAGTACCTCAGTGCAAAGGAAAACCGACAAGCATTTACACGCTTGTTACGCGTGAAACTGATGACCACAAATGGGTACTTGATTGTTGACAATGGATTATGAGCAAATACAAAATGCAACTAGCAAGATGCCTTATTGTCGCATACAATTTTAATCAGGATTAGGAATTTTAACCAAACGTATATTCAGCAAAAATTGCAAGGCAGACATACATAATTAAAGTTTTTGTAGCATGCAATTAAAATTCAAAGGAAAAGAACAAGCTCAAGGTTCTTGTATAAAAACTAGACCAGAACCAGACCAAGCCGAAAACCAGAGCCTACTACAGATTGTCTATAATATGCCATGTGTATAGTGCATAGGTCAAGTCCACGTGGTGCTCGGTACTTGATATTTGCACAATGCTGATTAGCTGTTGAAGCCACCAAAAAATATTGAGTATTGTGCTTAAAAAGGCAATAGACTTTGAATTTTTGATAATACTTTGAATAAAGATTTACAAATGGAGCGTTAAGTCCCCAGAAAAAAAGTTTCGAGAGGTTCAAAATATTTCTTCATAAAACAAGATTTATTTTGTGAATGTGAATAGGTAATAATTTATAAAAGAAATTGGGCAACAATGAACATAGCATTTTTTGTTGTTTCCTTCTCAGATTATTTGATTGGTATAATAACAATTGTAATCAACCAGAATTCACCCATTTGTTTGCCACAATGTAAAATTCATACAAGTAAACTTGAGATAG
Organism: Orchesellides sinensis; assembly: GCA_027744375.1. Taxonomy (NCBI): domain Eukaryota; kingdom Metazoa; phylum Arthropoda; class Collembola; order Entomobryomorpha; family Orchesellidae; genus Orchesellides; species Orchesellides sinensis. The sequence goes on from JAHZNG010003432.1 coordinate 3,650, forward strand.
TACCATGTTCGCGTAGAATGTGAATGAATGACATGCCTCAATATATCAGATTCAAATAAATACAAACAAATATGGGCATGCTATATCTATCACTCGTGAACATTTCATTACCAAAAAGCACAACTTCACCATGCCTTTATCATTATAATGTTTTTATAGCGTGTTGCAAAACTGCAGAAAACTTTGAAAGGGCTAGGGTTGCAGAATTTACAGAATATGCAAGTACAAAGATCATGTCATATACAAAATGACTAGTGTGTAATGCACGTATAATCAAAAATGTGCTTTTCTTGCATCGCACAGTAAAGACATGACAGTTAACGCTTAACTGCAGGAGTTAAATATTAGGTATTATACATTTCTGTGTGTATTTCAATGTTATTTTGTGCGTAACGATATGTCTACATGGAACTTATAGATTCACGGCACGAAAAAGTAAATGAGAAGAGAAGGGTTAAAATTCTTGCAACATTTTTTTGTAACTACCCTCTAACTACTCCTTCCTACACAACAATACAAAAATGTATATCCTATTGGTGTGTTATTGTAGATATTGCTACACATTGTAATTTACAAGTTTTTACTACACTTTGCCCTCATCATTCTCATTTTGCACATGATTTTTCATTAAAATGTTAGCCCACCTAATAAGTTAGACAGGTAATTGTCGGATGCCAGTAAAAGGTAACGACTTTCTGATGCAACTATCACGTTAAAAGAAATCGGTTTGGAACAGAAAAAGTTACGTGTTCATCTTGTAATTGCTCAACTTTTGACAGTTTTCATTTAATTAATTTTTCGTCATAACCATTATGATAAAACTGGCTGTAAACAAAACTGTATTACAAGTATTTCAAAGTTCATTTTTACCATGTACCTGTTCATTCCACTACATAAACTAAATGGAGAAACAAAGCAATGGAAAAGAAAATCATTTCAGGGAAACATGAGGACCTGGAGCCCAATAAAAACTGCTTAGTATAGTTTTAGAATTGCATAAATACATATTTTATTGCAATATGGGAGCATATTCACACAAAGTACAGAATAAATTAGTTACAGTTTTACAGGTGGGTAGTTGCATTGCATGTATTTGCAACTTCCAATAGGAAGTACATAATTAAAGGTAGACATAAGAGATACCCATAAGAGATGTTAAAAAATCTTGGAGATACCAAATAAACATCTTTGTGCACATTCATTCTCTTCAAATGGAAACATAGTAAATGGGAAATTCCAGATTAGTCATTTCATTTTATTTGCTGTAAAAATAATAGTTAAAATCTTACGGTAGATCTGTATGTTTAAAATTGCCAACAAAACAATAATGTAGGATGAGAAACATAAGTCGAAAAACATCAAAATAATCTTGTACAGACTAATGCTTATTGTAGTTGTTCCATGCAATTCAAGTTCAAGAATAATGTATTGTTATTATTGTTATGAACTACTCTTGCCACATCATCTTAAGTACAATCTATCCACATTATATGTGTTTATATATTACATTAACTTTCATTCACATTTTAATGAGCTTTTGGTAATGCAACAGTCAACAGTGTAAATAATAGTAGGTATCTACCATCTCATATTATCCTCATTGTCACAACGCGACACGGTGCGATAATCGTCTATAAACAAACCTTATAAAAGGTTACAAAGGCTTTACCTATTTAGGGTGCTTTTGCTATGTACAAGAGCATGATTTGATTTGCAAAGATTTACAAAACGCACAAAGACTATTTATTAAAGAACCTACCTGGCCAAGCAATTTTTTATTTAATTTTCATTTGATTAGTTTTGATTTTAGATTGTCTGTTGACATGTGTCAAGTCTTTAGGTACGCGCATTGTATGCACTCATTGTATTTGCCAACTGTATTTAATTGCCATGCGTTAGATAATTGCATACATTAGGTAGGCATTACGTACGTAGTTTTTAAATAGTGTATTTGTACTTTTTGTGGTCTCTACTCACCTTCACCTCGTTAATGTGTTTTTAAATACAGGTCAACGTATTAACATTTAGCATCAACGTAGCATAAAAGAAAGGAAAAACATTTTGGCATTGACAACATGTCACAGCGTGGGAATAAGATTCCCCATTTTCCTCTCATTCCATTTCCCAAATTAATTTCCTTCTTTTTCTTTACTAAAACTCGATCAAGCAAATGAAACTACAATGTCGTACATATATGTTATTACAGACGATATAACATGATAAGGGATTTAATTACGGACTGCATATCTCCTTTAGAATGATGTTTATCAATGACGTTGGTTGAAACTGGCTGTTTCTACACACATGTATATATGATAGCATTTTGTATGTCATTCAAAGACTGGATTGTTGCAAATACGTAAATTGTAAATACGTAAATTGTTAAATATATATGGAAAGATATGTATGAAAATGTGCAATCCAGCCTAGCAAACAACTAAAAAAGGGCTACTTTTGTGACTTTTTTGCTTGAATCTGCTCGATAACCAGAGACGTCATATGTACATCGGCTTATATAAAAAGATACCAAAACGGGTTTGGCTTGATGAATAAAAGAAAAACACTGCAGTTGGCAGTATTTAAAATGATCCAAATATTACATTGTAAAAGCAGAAGAATTTGGGATTGTTTTATGATATATTTTTCATGCAAAGGATGCCTTTTATGCGTACGAAAAACCCCAGAGAGGTTGCACAGATTATTATTGCCTCCATGATAGCGAACAGTGTACAGGTCTTGGATTTTTTGTTATTTAACATTTGCACGTACACCATAAACTAATGATGCTTATAAAAAGTAGTTTTGCAAATCTGAAAAAGTAGCAATGATGACGAATGTTGTTGGCAAAATGCGGATTAATATGACATGATATGATGGGGATATACGAAAAGATCTCTCAACGATGCCTGCCTAGCAGTCCATGTTATATATATTTTTTACAAAGAAATTTGCGATGATGACGATCAAGAAGATGATTATGATACCTACAGGTAGTAATGATAATTGAAGGGAGCAGATGAAAGAACAGGTGTACTCACCAAAAAATGCATTACAAGGCATATCAGGCACAAAAAAGAACCTTTTCTGCAAACTATAAGAAGCAGAGTTTACAAAAGAGAGATGGGATGGGCAATACGTTGAATACTAAGTGAGAAGCACTGATAAATAATATACTGTATGATGAGCACTTACAAATTCTTACCCAGAAGCACATTCATATAGTCTTGCCACATTTTATGTAATCTTACGTGAACGTACTGTCCAATCTTGTCCCTGTGTACATCCATGTTTAAATTGGCTTTGTTGCCTCAACTGTTTGAAGAACATGTTACTGTTTCTTCATAATATATGCATTCATCAGGATTTCATAGGTGCTCAACAATGAGTAAACAACTTGGGGAATTTTCATCTTATTCGCAGAATACCACTTTTGCATTGTTACTTGTTTAAATATCATATCTTGTGCTGTGTAGGGTTTGCATGAAGCTGGTAAACTGGACGTCCTTTGCTGTGTCATACAAGAACTGGTTGGGCAAGCACCCAAAAGATATTACAAAAGTAGTTCCAGTGTTTTCCAAGATTTATACAGAGTTTAATAGAGTTAGGGGAGTTTTTTCCATGACCAGCAATTTGCGTACGGCAATACATATGCCTATACATGCATAAATTTTAATTGCTATTTGCCAAAGTATAGTGAAGTGTATCTTTACTAGTTTTGTAATCACTATCCCCAAACTATAATCATGATAAGATGATTGTGCTACGGCTACTACACATAAGTTCGGTATCTTATACCTTCCAGCAGTTTACATGTCTGGTACACAGGTAGTAATATAGGCAGTCAGTGATTCCTCCAGTCCCTATCCCAATCAGAAGAATATGTTTTTGCAGTGATGAGAAGCGGAAGAAAAGCTATGAAATTCATAATGGCAAAGCTAGTATAGAATCTGGAGTTGTTGTGAGCTGTGTGGTATGATTAGAAAGAGCCAAGTCAGGTTTTATGTTGTTTTTTTTTGTTTGTGATCAAAGAATAGGAGGAAAAAGTCTTGATGCTATGCTTACTTTGTTCAGCACCACATACGACGCTGTCGCTCTGTGAAGTTTTCTGACTAGTTTCAGATAGGGTTGTGTAATTAAAATATACTAACCAGTCGTCCATTTGAAGTGGTCTTTTGTGGAACGTGGTTGTGTGAGATTTATCGTGCCAAACAGTTTGAGGAAAGAATAACATGGGATTTAAAGAAGAGTCGTGAGAAATTTCATTTGTGATATATTGCTAGTGAGAAATATAGTTGGCTGCCGAATTCATGGCAGTTTGAATTTATATTTTTGTGTAAAGCAAAGAAATTTTTAATTTTTGTGCCACTTTATCTTAGTTTATAATATACCATTTAAAATGGAGGATAGCACTGAACAGAGGTATGAAAACCCCGGGTTTGATGCAGGCCCGGAAGAAATTGGCATGGCTAATTTGAATCAGAATGGAAATGCAGTTGCAACAATTCCAGCAAATACTGTTGTTGCATCAGCTAACGGAAGTGGAAATGGAACTACGTCAAGTGTGATTAACATGCCACCAAAAGAAGCCACAACAAGGATTGTGAATAATACAAGGTCAGCAGAATGGAATTCAAATAATGCTGTCGTGATTCGTAACGCTATGAAGACTTATCGTGGAGCTAAGAGTCCTGTTCTTAATGACTTTAACATGACCGTCAAGGAGGGCACAATGTAAGAAAATCTTAAACTGTTACAGAAATACATACTCATTTATCAGTTGTTAACTTGCAATGACATTTTTCTACAAATGAGAAATTTTTATTTGGTGATTACAGTTACAGTCTACTCGGAAGTAGCGGTTGTGGCAAAACCACGACGCTTTCCTGTGTTGTTGGTTTGAGGAAGTTGGATGAAGGAAGTATTACAGTTTTTGGGGCTAAACCAGGAACAAAACAAAGTGGCATACCCGGGAGAAGAGTGGGCTACATGCCTCAAGTAAATCCCAAAAAACATTTGCTTACTCATCCTTCGTTTGTTTAAAAATAAAATGAGATCATTAAACCATAATTTTATGCTATGCTAAATGGCATTATAACGGTATTTTAATGTATGGTGCTAATAAAAAAATGTTACCGTTTTAATAGGATATCTGCTTGTACGAAGATTTCACCATTTCTGAAACTCTTCAGTACTTTGGTACAATATGCGGAATGTCAAGCGATGAAATTGAAGATCAGACGGATTTCCTTGTCGAATTTTTAGACTTGCCCCCAGCATACAGAACTGTTAGGACATTAAGGTAGGTCGACAAATCTTATATGCTTTAGTTGAAGAATTCAACCTAGTACAACAAACGTCAATGTCATTTATAACAAACCTCTTATTTTTGAACTGAAGTGGTGGTCAAAAACGGTAAAAAATCAATTCATCAGTTAAAATATTAATCTTTTAAATTGTCAACAAGTGAGGTTTAACTAAATGGATTTTATATTATTTGTTTGTACATTCAGACCGTCGGTGTCGATCCACTTCTCCGTGAAAAGTAAGTCATTGCCATTTATTTCTTAATATTTTCACAAAGTTCAGCTCATTCCTTGCTTAAACCAATTTGCAGCATTAAAATATTGATAATCAAATCATCCCTTCACTTTCATAAACCTTTGGTTCACTTGGTTTAACCAAGTTGCAAGTCGCCCCAAGAATACAGTTTTCTGTATTATTTCTCGACCTGGTTTTGATAAAGTGATGACATTTATGTACATACCTATATCGTGTAACTATTCATCATATACGTCCGTATAAGCTAGAAGGGTGTATGTAGCAGCGGAATAATAGGCATTATTTTTGTTAGCTTTAGATCTGCAAAAACATGGAACATTAGTTGCGGAGGTCTGCACAAAAAAAGCAGTTCAACAGCTACCAACCTGCTTCTCTTTACAGTATAGTATAAAAACAATTGAAATGTGCAAAATTCATTGAGATTGTTTTTTGTCGAAAAGAAAGATATCAAGAATCCATTTTTTGTCATTTTTCATGATCACTATTATGGCTTACAACAGACAAGGCACAATAAGGTGTATGTTACGAACAATCGCAATCTGTTCTGTAGTAAGCTGCATTTTATGAAGATACGTAGTATACATTTTGCATCCATACGTTAAAAGTTGTTTGGTATGAGTTGCTAATTGGCTCTACTGATAATCTTACGAAATTGCCCAAGAAACTCATGGTCAAGCGTAGAAAAAAGTTCGAACTTGATATGAGCACACATGACGAATAATACACAGAGGGCTATGGCTTGACAAGAGCTATTGCCACATCTTGGGCAAATTCATTCTTCGTTTTTTTGTGTAGGAACCATTGCGAGCATAGTACAGCGTAGGTGCTACCTTAGAATCAAAACTTTTGTACAGGTCTTTGTCTTTTGTACTTGTCTGTATATAACCATAAATGCATAAATGATGTTTACAGTTTTACAAGATCATATCACGTTTCCTAGAATATTACATACATAGCTGGACAGGGAATTCCCACCTTAATCCTAGTCATACCGGTTCATTGAATTCTACTTTCGATAAATGTCTAAAATCAGCCTTCGAAGGCTTCCGAAATTAGAATTCTATGTTTGAATATGAAAACATACGATACACGTGTAAAATTTTAAGATTGGTGGCGCATTGTGACATAGTACAGCGTAGGTGCTACCTTAGAATCAAAACTTTTGTACAGGTCTTTGTCTTTTGTACTTGTCTGTATATAACCATAAATGCATAAATGATGTTTACAGTTTTACAAGATTATATCACGTTTCCTAGAATATTATACACATAGCTGGACAGGGAATTCCCACCTTAATCCTAGTCATACCGGTTCATTGAATTCTACTTTCGATAAATGTTTAAAATCAGCCTTCGAAGGCTTCCGAAATTAGAATTCTATGTTTGAATATGAAAACATACGATACACGTGTAAAATTTTAAGATTGGTTGCGCATTGTGCAATAAATGAGCAATGCAGTAACATGATAAAAACAACACAAGTAATTTATGAATGAGTACTCATTATATATGCATTCCGTAAACAAATGTGTCTAATTAGAAAGGTACATATTTTTACTTAAAATGAGGTGCGAAGGCGGATAGTGTTACAAACACAAATGTCTAAAGACATGCAAAATAGTGGCAGTGGTGTCATAAATCATGAAAGAAGGAGTGATTTACGTTGTCGTTTCCCTTGAATACTTATTTGTATTTGTCCAAAATTTCAATGTCACGATAACCCACCTATAATCCCTAATATTAGCTGATTTGAACTATGAATTAAGATTATGCAAATTAAAGCCGAGGTGTTTATTGATAATTTTTGTAATGTTTTTCCTTAGTATTTGGAACCACTTGTGCAAGTTGGTCTCACGAGGACAAACCACCGTGATTATCACAACACATTACATTGAGGAAGCTAGGCAGAGTCACCGAGTAAGTCAAACTGTGTAGCTTTCAATTAAATCTTGAAACTATTTTATTATTTCGACATGACATAAAAAGGGTGCTTGACACAAATAGTTTGGTTGACGGCACTTATATTCCTAGCATAACTCTAGGTTTTAGCATTCCGGTTTTACGGGGAATACCGCAAGTCTTTTCTATTGAAATGACAATTGCTTTAGATCTTTCAAAATCCCAATATCTAGTCTCAGCTTAAAATTATGGTTGCTTACATTAGCGGTACATGTATGAAAGTAGAGGCAATAACTCGTCTACTTCTCAGCTAATGACGTCAATCAAAACGTAACACGTATTTATGCTTTATTACAAACGGATTGGTCTAGAAACCACTTTTTGCCTAAATACGCTTACGCTCCATTGTAAAATAATGACCGCAAAGGGTTAAACGGCAGACTAGTACTAATGAGCCATTTAGCGAAAAAAATCCCACGAGTAAAAACCATTCAAGAACAAGTATTTAGCGTCAACCCCTAATTTATATCTAATATCCCATTTTTCAGATTGGGTTAATGAGAAGTGGCCGTCTACTTGCCGAAAAGTCTCCTGATGCCCTTCTTCAAGAATACAATACGAATTTGTTGGAGGATATTGTGCTTAAACTGTGTAAAAATGACACGATGGGGGTTAGCGAAGAGACTGAGACTAAGCAAAACGATGACGATGACCCTGTTGCTCAAGCAATCGAAGAAATTTCCTTCCAGTCACAAGCTCGCCTATCGATAACTGCCGCAAATCCAAACAACATTGCTGCAACTAGACAACGATTCCCTAATGCAAAGGATGACAACCCTGAAGTACCTTCAAAGGTGTCCACTAATCCTCAGCCAGCACCTCCTCATCACAAATTGGAGAAAAGCCTCTCTACTCGCTCTTCAGTCAGTTATAAACGAAAGCAGTCCTTTAAGCAGGATATTCATGACGAGATTTACTTGGGCTTCTCTAGACTCAAGGCTTTAGTGAGGAAAAATTTGATTCTCCTCATGCGAAATCGCAAGTAAGTACATCGAATTGAACTTACAAAGAGAGGTTTTAATTACGAGCTCGTAAAACTTATGACTATACGCTTATCATGAAAAGGTATACATGGATGTGTTTATATTGTAACAACTTTAACAAGAAAATTTGAAAATATGCATTTCAGTTACATGCCTTAGAGTGATAGATTAGGTACAAATATTCGTTTAAAATATACAAAAATTAACGTATTGCTAGAAGAGCTACAACTTGCCCATAGGTGGAATATATAAGCTAAAAAATCATTTAACTGCTGCCAAGATTAAAAAATTAAAGCGCAGTTTTGTGGGAACGTTTTTCATCTCTTTCCATAATCTGCCAACCAGGCAATTGTGTTTATTCCATTCCAGCCCAACAAATTGTTTTTTGTACACAAATAATTTGCTATAATCCCTTATTTTCTGGACAAGCTCATGCGAAAACAAGTTGCCAAGCCCCATCATCATTGCTTCAATTTTCCCAACTAGATAAAATCTTTTCATTCTATTTCGACCTCCTCTCAAGTATGTATATATGCATAGTACATATGAAAAAGTAAAACTTCCAGTAAAACATGCGAATCAAATGGCACATGCAAATAACGAGCTATTCTTTAAAATATGACGTTCTATTTTTGTAGGTTCCTCTTTTTCGTCCTGATTCTGCCATGTATCCAAATGATGAACGTTTGCGTCACGGTCGGAAATGATCCCACAGATTTGGAAGTTGGCGTTGTCAATTTTGATTCAGACTGTAAAAACTATTCCAAGGAGGATTGCTCTTCCCAACATCTCAGCTGCCGATTCTTAGATCTTTTACCGGGACAAAATTCTGTTAATAAAACACTAAAACTGGTAAGTTAAGCAAAATAAAATAGCTATTAGATGGACTAGCAATACGTCATAAGTCAGCATGAAACATTGACTAAAGGTCATTAAATAATTTTCCTCTTGAGAATTGAGAAGTTGTTTAATTGATAAAGGTTATGATACTAGACAAGGAATTATAATATGTATGATTAGATAGAGGAAAATATGGATTGTAATTTCCGACAGCTGAAATCAAATTTGCCATAAAATTTATATGGTTTAGATGCATATGGTGTATAGTTTGGTTCAGAGAATCAAGCATAAAATTACGTTTAACTGTTAAAAAATAATGACGATGACGTCCTAATTTAAATTATAGATACCATTCGATACTGAAGAAGAAGCGCTGGAACAAACCAAGGCTGGCAAAACATGGGGTTTTATGGTGTTCCCACAAAATTACTCGACTTACATGTACGAACGAGCAATTAGCGGGGCGGAACCTACGGAAGAAGTTCTGAACGGGTCGATAATTTCTTTTGAGATGGACATGACAAGTAGGTTACTTGTTACTTTCCGCTTGATTTTGTTTTAATGGAGCAAAGATACAAATATGCACTACCTTTTTATGTTTTCTTAATAACTTTATAATAATCATAGCTTAACCTTGCTGATTCATTTTACTTTTTTTACAAAATTGCGTGCATGTAATCTTCATTTAAATGGAATATTGTGAAATATGTAACATACACGCGAGAGCAAATATCCTTTCCGCATGCGTTGTATGTAT
>JAHZNG010003433.1:0-12656 GCA_027744375.1 Orchesellides sinensis
ATTGGAGTGGTGGTCTATGTGATGTGGCGATTGAAAAAAGCGAAGGTCTATAGCTATAATATTATGAGAATAATTTAATTTAATTTTGCTAAAAAAGTTTTGTGAAATTGAATGGAAAGTACAATTAGTAATTAACAATGCTTACAGGAAGCCATAAGAAATCTTACAGAAAAGGAAGTCCAAGAGTTTTTGGATGGAAATCCAGAAGCATTGAAGAACGCTTCAGAAAAGGACGCTCATGAAGTAGTTGATTCATTGCCATACGATAAGAAATTTGAGATTCCAAGAGAGAAACTTCTAATCGGTATGATTTACTATTTTTGAACTTGCATGCGTATCGTTATATGACTGTTACATATTATGTGTACAGATTTTACATAATTTCTGAATTTTAATTCAGATACCGAAAACTGTCTTGGGAAAGGTGCCTTCGGAACAGTTTTGAAAGGAAGGGTAGAAGGGATTCCAGAAGTTGTCGCAGTAAAAACTGTCAATTCAGACTGTGAGGTTAACCGCTTCAAAGGATTTCTGAGCGAGCTCAAAATTATGATTTACATTGGCAGACATTCAAACATAGTTTCATTGATTGGAGCCTCTACAGAAAAAATTAAAGAAAGTCAGTTGAACAAGCCTTACTTGAGTTCTGTATAAGTACATAAGTCAAAAACATTTTTTACATTAACATTATATTTTAACATAAAATATTTCTTTGCTTTCCAGAAACGTTGTATATAGTTGTTGAGTACTGTGCCAATGGGAGCTTAGAGGGTCACCTGAGAAAGTACAAAGGCTGCTTTTTGGACCAAATTGTTAACAATGAAATCAGACCTGGAGCTGCCTCGTAAGTGCTGTTGACTAGAAATAATGATCAGTGCCCGTTCTGGTTTTTATAATAATTAAAAGTGTATTCATTCAGACCTTGTCATATAGCTTTATATTTGTACTGTGTAATTTATTTTAGTTATGAAAATTTTACTGGAACTTCAATTTCATCTGACGGCATGATGACAACAATAGATCTGGTCCGATGGTCATTTCAAATTGCGCGTGGCATGGAGTATTTGGCAAAGAAAAAAGTGTGTATGAGATTTTCCACGTTTTTACAATGCACAAATTGCATCACTGGTTTCTTAACCTCGTACGTATTTTTCGGTATAGGTCGTACACGCAGACTTAGCTGCAAGAAACGTATTGATTGACTCCAAAGGCAACGCCAAAATCACCGACTTTGGTCTCTCTCGCCAACTTTTCGACTATACTCAATATGTGAAGAAGCAGCAAGAGCCCCTACCATGGCGTTGGATGGCAATTGAGAGTCTTGCTCAGCTTCGTTTCTCCACGCAGTCCGATGTCTGGGCGTATGGCGTGCTCCTTTGGGAAATATACTCAGTTGGCAATATGCCTTACCCCGGCTTAACATGGGACATCCAGTTTGTCCAACATCTTATCAATGGACTGAGGCTAAATAAGCCACCTCATTGCACAGATGCCATGTAAGATATAAATATAAATACCGATGTGTAAGCATGATATAACAATAGAACGTATGCTAAACTTCATTTTGTGTATTCTTGAACACAGATATAATCTAATGCTGGACTGTTGGCAAGAGGTGCCGGAAAGCCGACCAACTTTCACTTTCATTTCTCAGTATTTCAAGAGTTTGTTGGAAACATTGAATGTGGAATTGGACGTAAGTGATGATGATGATGAAAAACACTGCAATTTTCATTTAATGCCATGCAGTTATAGATCATGTGGATCATTTTGCTTTCCTTCATCGCGTCATTCAGGCAACAAAGGAAATATGCATGGGGAAAAGCAACGGTTATGTCAACGCCTTAGTTCCGGGATACACGAGAATGGGTGAACTGGATAGTTTTGAGATGGGTGATGTTGACAGTAACAGCAATGCTAATCGCAAATCAACCAATGTCTACATTGACTCTTAAGTTTAAGGAACTCGTATTTTCATACGTTGTTCAATGTGAACTAACTATATAACTGTGCTTCAGTATTCCCTACTCTTTAGTATTGTTCATAAGTTATTTATATGCTTTTGTACTTTGCATTCAATATGTGCCAAACCAAACCGTTTTGAAAAATAAAAGTGTTAGGAAAAGAGATGCTGAGGTCGTGTCATTTCATTGACACTCAACTTAGTGTAAAAGGAGGTCAAGGCATGCTTTGTTGCTAAAGAGACAACTTTTGCCTTTGAGCATAGTTTGAGCTTTTATAAATGCACTATTTTCATACTATTTGATACATAAATATCTTCTTCTCATACTNCTATTTTCATACTATTTGATACATAAATATCTTCTTCTCATACTATCTCCAGCTCCAGTAAAGTAAAAGTTATCGTGAATCGTAAATTAACAAAGGTATTAGTTCTCGCAGTCGGTGTCGGTACTTTAATAAACATCGATTGAAAATGACTCTTACAAAGTCCAAAGGGAAGAAGGGACGCTCTTCCACACAATCAGCCCAGCAGCAAGAGCCTTCCACCGGAACTTCTTCAACACCGGAAGTTGACGACGTTGTTGCGCCAACTAAAAGCCGGCGTATAGGTGGAGATGTTACACAAGAATTTCAAAAGGGAATGACCCCCAGCTGTGGGCCATCGGATCCTGACTGCAAGCCTAAACCAAAGCCTGCGCCAAAACCAAAACCATGCAGTCCTGCTCCTAAACCTAAACCGAAAGAGCCAAAACCTCGAAAGGTGTAGTTTTTATACACTTAAACTGTATCAAAATATTCATAATATGAAAAATTTTCCTTTGTTGGCTAAACATTTAGACGGACTGTTGTAAGCCACCTAAGCCAAGGACCAGGTCCAAATCAAACTGTGAACCAAAGAAGCGCAGGTCGCGACCAAAAACACGGCCCAAGAAGTCACGCAGCAAAAGCTCTTGTGGCCCGAAGAAGAGCCGGAAGTCGCGACCGAAACGACGTCCCACGAAGTCACGCAGCAAAAGTTCTTGTGGCCCAAAGAAGAGCCGTAAATCAAGGCCAAAAAGACGGTCCAAGAAGTCACGAAGTACCTCATGCGCACCAAAGAAAAGTCGTAAGTCGCGACCGCCAAAGAGGAAGGCTTCGAAGAAAAAGGGCGATTCGTGTGCTCCAAAGAAGCCAAAGAGATCCCCTAAGCCACGGAAAGCCAAGAAGAAGCGTTCTTGTTAAGCTAATACAACATGCGTTTTGAAAGGTGTTTTAACTAAATAGATTGATCTGATTTTTTAAATCGAACAATATTTCAAGATTGTGTAAATTGAAAATTGCTGTTCAAACAAATAAAGCCAAATTAACTTTCGTCAGCCTACTCTCAGTGGGATCCCTTGATCAGAATTGATTTAATAGTTAACTTTTATTAACAAACAGCCGCATTTTAAGAAAATAAAACAAAAAGTACTAAACTATCTTGAGTAAAATACTTACATTGTAAGACTTTATCTCACTTCAAACATGTTATTATGTCAACTTTGTTTAAGGTTAAGAATTTAATTAACAAACTTTCTAAGGATTCCTGAGAATTTTTCAGCATTTGCTTCTTCATACACAATTTAAAATCGTTTTTGGCTCCTCGTTCCACTCCTCTTGTGCCCATACGTCTTGAACTGAATGAAACAATTTGATATTGATAAGTCAAGAATGCATAGTTTTTCAACAATATTTTTTCAAATAGAACTTTTATCATGCATACCTAGCTACTGTAGTCCCACTTCCTGCACTAAATAAGTCCAATGTCAACGGCTTGTTTTGGTCATTTCCTAAAGCCATAAACTGTTCCAGAATGTCCACTTCAGTAATAAAATCGTTAAAATAGGGAAAGTATCTGAATGAGCCTTTTCGCTGGATAATATCTAAGATCTGAGACAACAACATATCCGCTGATGGCGAGTACCACTCTAACTGAAGTAAAATCATTAAGTGTCCTATACAGCGGTCATCCTTCTGCGTTGATGCAATATCCAAATAACTCTGGAAAAATACGGTTGAGTCATGGAGTCATAATATATATCTGAGATTATTTTTAAAATATGATGAACTGAACTGACTATAAGATTTTGAATACTGGAATAATCAATCATACCTGGAAACACTGAATCAGTACATTAGCTGCATAACTCAGTATTTCTGACTTGTTTTCAGATATAAAGTGTACTCGTCTCTGTGGCACTATATATCCACTACTGTCAGTGCTGTAAGAGGCACAGTTGAAGAAAGAGAAGTTTGCAGATTTATTTACATTCACAGACATCGATCCTGATAATGTTCTTGCTCTAGATAAAGGATTAAGTTTGGAGTCGGACGACGACGGGCTTGTGGCTAAAGGCCCAGTTGGGGTTGCTGGAGCTGTACTAATTTCACTCACAGCTTTAATTGCGTATTCAGCTGCAGCCTATCCATTAAACACATCCAATTTTAATCGAAAAAAAAGTTAAATTAAGTAGTCCGTTAAAATAATGAGGAAGCCAGTCTTCATAAATCCAGCTGTAAATGATTTTATTTACCTTGTAGTTTCTCAAACCACAAAACATGGATGCCAACTTCATTGAATTGTGTGCTCTTGTAGAATCACCTACATTATGCTGTCCAACATAAGTCTTGAAATCAAAGTCAAATTCTTGAAACACATTCCACTGTTCAAAATTTAGACAGGTCATTGAGCTCAACACAATAAAAAATTCCTTTTCCAGTCGATCTCCTGCTACTGTTTGTATCAACTGCCATATTTTTGTCGCTGTTATGAAATACTGAAGCAGCTGAGGGGTGTCACAGTTTACTGAAGATGATGAGGAAACGGTTGTTATAACCGGAAGATTTGGATCCGGACTTGAGCTTCTTTGAGATGCAGGAAGAGGAGGAACAAATACTTCCACTAAACTTAGTTTAGACTTTTCTCCTACAGATGATAAGCACAATAGTAAGTTTTTTAAAATCGTTTACACTAAGATTACTCAGCTTATTTTAATTATACAAACTCACCAAACTTCTTTGCACTCAAAAGCTGCTCATAGTAAGATGTTATACAGCGAAGAAAGATAATTACAGTAATGTATGCAAGTTCTGTGGGTGTGTAGTGAGTGCGATGTTGAACAGCAACGCAAAGTGACTGAAATAGTGTTTCCACGTTAGTAGTTCCACTGGAATGAGCAGCATCTCTAAAAAATGGTGCTATGCTCCAATTCAGAATGGCTCCAATTTGATCCACCACACCGTACAGCTTGTCCCATCTAATATACACATAAATTCAATATTTTTAGTAAACTACCACAAAAGACATTTTCACAAAGGTAAGGTGTTTCTAGTTAAAAAATTAGACTAACCTGCCATTGTTGCTACCGTCTTCACTATCTTGAGATTCATCAACCAAAACGTAATACTCAATACACTGATTAAGCAAAGTAATAAGAGCCGGAGAAGGTTGAAGATTTTTGCACAGGCGAAGAACAGCAGGGACCAACTCGGTAACCAAATGGCTCCGAAAAGGAGAGTGCACATCAGCATCACACCCAGACAAAGTGTATAAACATATTACCCTGAATAAAAAATAACAGTTACAAATAGCATTGATACTTTAAAAACTTTAAACATTACAAAAGTACTTACTCCATGCTGGTTTACAACATCTGGAAATAATTTCACCATTAGTAAAACGCTCTGACATTTCTCCAGTAATACCGGAGTGTGCTCACTTCTGTGCATCAGCACCTCCATTCGCATGCCTATATAAAACATAAACAGGGATTTATATACTATCAACTATATCTCCAGCATTCTACTCTAAACTCTATAAATACACAAATACACCAAGTTATACTTACCAACCGGAAGTGAGTTGAAAACTTTGTACAGAAACGTTTCATCCTCACTTTCCTTCACAGTCGTCAGTGTCACTGCTTTCACTGCATTAGCCATTTCATTCACTTCCTCAATCACCTCCATCGGAAACATTCTAAACCTATAAAAACCACATAATTCAAATTCTCAATTACATCTACCATTACACTAATTCAAAATACCCTTTTTACATATTCCAATTCAATTCCATTGAAACTTACAGTATCTCAAAGCATCTCGCACACCCTTCCGCATTCCTCTGACGTTTTTCCAACAGGTAACTCTGTAACTTTAATTAAAATTAACAATTCACTCCAATTACACCTTACCCTTACCAAAATAATACACAACACAATATTCACCCTTCTCAAAATAAAAAACCCGATCAATCACTTACCTGAATCTGGAAATTCTTCGGAATTATCGACCGCCCCGTTAACAGCCACGCTTTGGCTTCAATAATGTTCATCTCCTCCAGTCCCTTCGACTTTTGAATAAAAAAACTACAAATTTCCTGCTCCGTATACGACATCTTAACAAATTCCCAATTAAAACCACTGAAAACTTATCCAAATCAAATGACAAGCCCAGCTGACTGTCAGCTGCTTTTTTCATTAGTGCTTTTAGCCGGGCATAAATGCAATGTATCTCTTCTCTACATTCTGCATGCATTATATATGCTTTTTTTTTGGTTCGGGACAACATAAAGCATACTACTATTAGTATCGTATTACCCCACAAATTTAAAATAGAAATGGTGGGAATACTTTGACATACACTTTGTTGTAAACAGTTCTTGATACACCTTCCCTTACCTCCATACAATGTTGTTGTACGTCCGCCAGAGATAGAGATGCTTTGGAGATGAAGACATCTCCTTGTCTCCTTCTCTCTTGCTCGTTTTGCTGTCCATTCCTTCAACACAGACAGAGACCAAGTTATTTTAGGCGGTTGTTTGTTGACTTGTTGTGAATCGGTGCAAAATGCCTCCTGTAAGTTAAAATTGCATAATTTTTTAATTAGTTTTCCAAGTGATATTATGTTTTACTGACTAAATGTATTGTATTTCAATTTTTTTACAGAGAAAAAGAAGAAGTATAATTTACAAAGCTGCACCTGTGCCACCCTCCCTCCCAGATGTTCCCAATCGTCGAGACAATAGAAAGCGGACGACAAAGCCACCAAGGTATAAGCCTCCAACGAGGTACCTCAAGGAGATTCGTCATTACCAGGGAATGACAGAATTGCTCATCCCGGCAGCACCTTTTGGAAGACTGGTGAAAGAAATAACAGTGGATGTGACGACCATGCAGGATTTGAGATACCAAGGAGAGGCGATTCTTGATGGCTAAAGATATACGGCTGGCGTATAGAATTCGAGGGGATGGAGGGCGGTTTGGGGGAACCTCGTGAAGATTGAAGATATTGAGAGATTTATAGTAATTAAGTAATTGTGTGTTGAATACTTAGTGTATATTACTATTGAAAATATCAACATGTGATGAAAAGTGTATTTTTGTAACTTTTTTATAATTATCTTCTGTAGAAGTTAAATTGTTAACGATAGATATTTAGCAATCTTTGGATAAAAGGTTTCTTGATCGAAATACTGTTAAACTTGTTTCATGACAGATTAAGAATTCAGTAAATATTATACTAGGTATATATATTTAAATTGAAATCTTAGTATGTGAAAAATGTATTTATTTGTGACGTGAGGACGAGGGGCTTGAATAACCGGATAAATAAAACTATGTACATGCGTAAATTGGTACATTTTTAACATAATTGCAGTGATGATAAATAAACGACATCAAGTTTTAAATATGTAGTATGTGTTTAGGCGTTTGCTCTTAGTCGTAAGAATTTATTAAAAGGAACCTTTACAAAATTTTCCACTTTTTGCAATAGATTTGATCCATCTTGTAGCTGACGCTACCCTGCTGTAAACTCCTATGTTAAATTAGCCAAAGTATGTTTATATAGAGGAAAGTATGTATATGTTAATAAAGCCTATTAAATCAAGCATAGTTTGTAATCTTTAGTGTACCTGGGATGCTGGTTGTCCCACAGTTCGGAGGACCAAAACTTACTATTCCAATCTGAGTTTAAAAAACAATTTATGAAGTTATATGTCAGAGTTTTCTTAAAATTTGTTATTCAAAAGTAAAATATCGTTAACCTGAGTGTATGCAAATGGTTTAGACGTTGTTTTTAAGAATAGTGGCCCTATAAGCACAATTAAATTGCATGATTAATGTATACTTTGACAGGAATCATTTATTTTTAGCTAAAAACTAACCTCCAGAATCACCCTGACATGAGTCTTTATCTGGCAGCCATGCACAAATCATAGCAGGGGTAATACTCGTTCTGTAATTGTACAGGTATTCCTTATGACATATTTCGGTAGGCACAACTTTGAGCTGTAAATAGGTGTTAAAATATGATACATTTTAAATGCATATAAATTGGGGTTTCATCTCAAAATTTATTTTGTTACATCAACTTCTCGCAGGTCGGCTGGAGGACTTTGTCCATTTTGCAAAGATCCCCATCCTGCCACTGTCACAGTACGATTTGTAAAAGGGTGACCATCTTGTGAAAGACAAATAGGAGAAACTCTGCTTGTGAAATTAACAGTTTCCTTAACTTCCAGTAGTGCAATGTCGTAGTCTTCCGTTCCAGATTTGTATCTAGAGTCAAGAAAGGTTAAACTATGATTACAGAGCTTATTAAAGGCAGTTAAGACTAGAGAGACATAATTTTCATATCTAAACTTTTGCCATTTACAAAGGATGTGGTCTAACTGCCCGTATAGAGTAATACACTGCTGCTTTGCTATCCATTAGGTTATTTGTTCCCATAATTAGCTTAACATTAGCCAGTCCAAGGTTTCTTATTGTCCTCAAACAATGGGCTGCAGTTAAAACGCTACAATTTACATAAATAGGTTGCTTAACTGAGTATCAAACTTTAGAAAAAATGTCAAATTCAAATAAGTTTAGTCAATATTATAATTACGCCACGTTACAATTTGCTGGAGACCAAGCTTCCGCCGCAAAACCAGAATGGTTTAGATTGTCCCATCTATTTCCAGTTATCAAGAAAAGTACAAAAAAACATTAAACCTCTTTGTTGAAGCATCATGAAAATCTTTATAGTAGTTTTCTGTGTAAACTCACAAATGTAATGGCCACCATCCAAGGCCAAGAATTTTCCTTTGAAACAATGCCACCCACGATTCTCTGTAACTTTTTTGTGTCCTTTTCATATGGAATCATACCACAGTGGCAGTTTTCATCAATACGAATGGAAGTACCTGTTCCACTATTAAATTCCCAATAGATTTATATATATTGTTTGTCTATTCCAAATCATCAAACTTTACAACTATTGTTAAAATCATATTATTTTTAACCGATTATTAGAATTCGAATTTAGAGAATTGATTGATGTGGCAGGCACAATTGGAGGATTGATAAATGCCTCCCCAGGAAACTGAACATAGGATGGCTTCCGGGCTTGCATTGAGGTTGATGACCATTCCCAGTTATCCTGTTGGCTGGAAGGCTGCGAAGGAAACTTATAGCTCTGTTGCTGATGAAATGGAGGTGGCATTGGTGGCGGATATGGTGACTGATGGGGAAAATACTGTTGCTTACTCACTAAGTCACTCCGACTTTCACTTGTATCACTTTCTAGGGACCTTGATTCGCCCTCAAAATTTACGTGATTTTTATCTTTTATACTAACACTTTTGACCGTTGTCATTATACTTTCTTCTTCCCATCTAATCCTCTGACTTGAAGATAAGTTCAGTGTAAATGTTGCTAACAAAAATAGTATGTGTATAACACTCATTTTTGTAATTAATTATGCGATATAAGCTTAAACATTTATAAATAATTTATTACTTCAAATTAGTTGTATTCAATGAGTATGTTTGTTTTTTAGTTTCTAACTTGTTTAAAAGTAGATGACCATGTCTTGAGCAAAAACGCTATCAGTAACTTGTAGAAAATGCTATAACACTTTGAAACGGAACTATACACAAAATATACCTACAGATAATATTCAACACAACTGTAACAACGAAGTTTATCCTAGTCATGAAAGCTAACCAACAACCAGTTAACGAGTAAGGTATTGAGGAAGGAAGTAAAATGCATGTGCAATAATAAAATTCACGATAATGATGCGTGAAACTGTCCTACCATGCAATAAACAAGTTAAAGTCTCATGGA
The DNA here is from genome assembly GCA_027744375.1 of Orchesellides sinensis. Classification (NCBI taxonomy): domain Eukaryota; kingdom Metazoa; phylum Arthropoda; class Collembola; order Entomobryomorpha; family Orchesellidae; genus Orchesellides; species Orchesellides sinensis. Next base: position 10,092 of record JAHZNG010003433.1, read on the forward strand.
CTTCAAAATTCATGGATGAAGGGTAAGGTCAGGTTCAGTTCATGGACTCCTAGACATTACGATGTCCAGCAAAATGCTTTAGTTTCAATAATTTTGAACTATCTATGCCTTTAATATTGCGTATAACATGCATCATGTAACAAAGATGTGATGTGTACATGAAATGAAAATAAATCATGAATAACGTTCGCAATTCGCAATTCGCAATTCAGAAGGCACGTTTGTTTATTCACATCATCATGTTTCTACATTGAGAGAAGTTACTAACTGTCCGCAGCCATAATTATACCTTGATCTATTTGATCATCATCATGATCTGTGTGGAAGATCATATAATTCATAAATGTGTTTTTAGTTTTTAGGCCATAACTTCCGTATGTGGCGATAGAAAGCAATAAGCGGACATTGTTGCGAATTCGATATGTTTTCGAATGTATTTATATAGTCAATATATTTTTTAAAGTTAGGAGGCATGATATATTTGAAAATTCTTAATGATGCTGTGAATAGAATGCCCATTGTCCAGTGTTTGGGTTGCATCGATATATGTCGTAAGTAGGATTATTATCATTATGACTGTTATTCGTAGACTATCCACTGGTCTTCTCACGCGAGGCGTTAATAATTTTCGCATGTAATAATCTATAACACAGCGGAGGTAACCATTATACTTTGCAAACAGACTTGTGATCATCATCCTTCACTTTTATCCATTCCTACATCTATCATTTATAATAAAAAAATGTCATTTACAAGATTCATCAAGGTCATCATATTCATACTGGATCTATGTCCCATGCAAAATTCAGTTCAGGAAAAGGCATATCCAAGATTTATCACCATGAATACTTGCATCATTAAATGGAAAATCTTTAGAAGGTTATACAGCAACTGGATATTTTTTTAGAAATGGGGACAGCGTCTCCAAAACCGTAATTTTTAAAATAATAAGGGATGAATTCTAATAATAATAGCATGTTAAACGTTGAGATTTATTTTTTAAATTGATTTCGTTACTGCTGCTTTAATCACTACATGTTGAGCTTTAATTACTATCAGATTACCAAACAGTACTTACCGAGTAAAATTTAAATATGGTCAGAAGGTGTGCTATTAAAGATTTTAAGAAAAAATGTGCAGAGGAAAAGAAAAACTGTAACGAAGATGCAGTCAAGCCCAAAATCCATAGGTTACCAGCTAAATCTAAACCAGACAAAAGAAAACTATGGATGGACTTTTGTGTTTTGACTTCTGGGGAAATCTCAATGCAAAAAAAAGAAAATAAAGGTGTTTGTCTTATAACCTAATCTTGGATATCTGTAAGAATTTATTCGTCGTTGCTTATTTATTATTAATAGTTTCGCTCTAAAAAATGCACCCCTTCAAATAATTAAAATTTCTACGGTTTTGGAGACGCTGTCCCCATTTCTGAAAAAATATCAAGTTCCTGTATAACCTTCTAAAGATTTTCCATTTAATGATGCAAGTATTCATGGTGATAAATCTTGGGCATATCTACATATTTAACTTTATATAGTACGTATATAGTACACAAAACGTCCAGAATTGTGCTTGTGACTAAAACAATGCCTTTTAAACTATTTAGGCGAACCTTGCATGGTTTTACTAAATCTGGAAATTTGGAAAAAGTAAATGCCTTTATATTTTGCATACTAAGCCAAGCAAACTTTTCAGTTCAATATGCAATAGGAAATTGGAATGCCTGTAGTAATGCATACATTTACGGAACAGAACGAGCAACGGACTGTTTTTGATATATGAAGATGTGAACATTATGGAACTTGGAATAGTTGGAATTTGGAATATGAAACTCCACCAAAACCATGTAATAATTAATTATTCAAACTATTAGCCTTTTCTCTCAAACAACTGCTGGACTTCTTTTCTTTAAAGCTTTGCTTTACGTTCGATTTTAATAGAAAAGTGAAGCAATAATATTATTAGTATGGATGGATATGTATATGGGTGATGGATTATTTGGAAATTCAAACATGTACTTTTAAACTAAATGCTCTTTACTATAGTGAAGCGTAAAGCGTACCTTCAAGTCTGGCATACATCAATTTCTTTCATATGATGACATTGATGAGAAACCTAACTGGTGTACTCAGGAACGACAATTAAGATTACCTTAATGACACTAACAAAAAATTGAAATGGCTCATAAATAAAATCATAAAATATTTACAGACATAACCCTTGCCCTGTTTTCCATACTGATGTATGTATATGTATATTATATAGCAGTGTGTTTTATGTACTCTGAAGCTTTCCATTCGGACTATATGTTTCCAGAAATTGTGGAATTAGGTTAGTAAAACGCTATATGTATAAATGTATGAAGGTAGCCTTCGATGAACGGTTTGACATTAACGTAAGAAGGAATGTTAGCTCATCGGTAGCCTACAAAGGCAGTTATTTTTAATGCAGGATAATTTTGATTTGGAAACAAAATCAATAGAGAAAGCAACGATTTGTGCCTTTTACAAATGAAAAATAAATTAGCTTGCTTTCTGTCCAGAAAATGAAGAATTCGGTTTGTAT
>JAHZNG010003434.1:0-13070 GCA_027744375.1 Orchesellides sinensis
ATTTGTCAAAAGTCCATATATAAAACAAGTTTCTTTCTATTGTATCCTTATCATAAGTCAAAGTAACGTTTTTATAAATGCAATAATAATAAGAAAAGAGTTTTTGGTAAGGGGAAATCTGCTAGTTTTGTTTGTGGAGGCGTTTTTAGGTTACTGAGCTGATGATATGATGAGAGGATGCATCAGTTTTCACGAAAAATAATATTTTACCTTTTTAAGCATATTTTTTTCACACCGTGTGAGAGAAAGGACACGAGAAGAGAATCATAAATAAGAATGATGCAGGAATACTAATTTAAAGGGAAAGAATCTCCTACTGCATTACTCACACCCACCCAAAAAAAGATAAAACATTAACTGTGCATGTCTGTGTGTGCGTTAGTAGATGGGGAAAGATTGTCGAGAGAAAGCAAAGTGAAATGACTTTCACCATGCGTACGTATAGTATCATCATATACACCACATGTGTGTGAGTAAAGACACGAGGAGAAAGAAAAAAGTAATTTCTTGAGTATGAAAATGAGAAAAGACACACATAAGTAATGCATAGTGGGTATATATATAGCCGTAGATTATATCATGATTATATATAAGATCTTATTATTATTTTTTTCTGAGAAAAGGGATATCAGTTAAGAAAGCTCTCGTCCCATTTAAATTCAAGACCATGCGTTCATTTGCTCCTTTCTTTTTTGCCCCTGTATACTTTCTCTCAAGAGCAAATATCTTATGATCCAGCTATGCCACTTGACTTTTTTCCTCCTGTGTACATAGCATGCATGCCTTCACTTTAAAGTATAAGGTATCGAATCGACTGTGTTAGTTTGTTTTTTACGGTTGTGTATAGCATGATGGCAGTGAAAGCACGTTTTTTATGTTTATAGAGGTGTTGCTCTTGATCCCCCCGTCATCCGTGAAAAAAAAACGTATTGTTCTTTTACGCCAAAAGAGCATTATATATACTATGTTACAGTTTTCAGTGAAAAGTGTGGAGAAGAGAAAAAAGGAAACACAGGCTCAACGTATAATTTATGTATGAAGGGCAGAAGGGTAAAAAAGATAGTAAGGAAAGAACTTTTGCTGCCACGATATCTGATGACTGGTTCACTCTTCGGAAGAATGAGCGACAGGCTGATATTGTCTTTATGTCTGGATACACCGATACATAAATACAGTCTAGTTGTAGGGACCAAGTTTAATTTTATTAAATAATTTCCTTTGAGTAAACATGTTAACGATCAAATCAAAGTTTGATCTAAAATTCTACGAAATCTATAATTAGATCTAGACAAGCTAAATATGGTTCCCACAACTAGACTGAACAAACTTTTATATTATACGATGTGGGTCATATCAGTCCCTGTTATCACATTGCACTCTTGTTGCTTTCTCCGGACCTAAGCAATTTGTAAAACTTTATTTAAAGCCCAGTGCACTTCAGTTAAGTTCTTCTCACTCAGCCGCTGGCAAAATTACTTACCTAAATATATATTCGCATGTGTTTGCTTATCATGAAATGAAGATAAGGAAACGAGACAATACATGTATGTATATTCTTCAACTTATGCTCCTTTCCTAAATACACAACTCCCTTTCCACCATATTTGTCTGCCATGTCTACACACACACACATCTAGCTGGACTACAACTTTATACATTTTTGTTAGATTAAAGACAGGAAAAAAAAGAAAATTAAAAATGTTTAGCAACGCTGACATTTTTAACCCTCCTCCGGTGCAACAGCACTGTCTAGTCTAGTCCTGACAGGGTCAATTTTCATCCACAAGTTAGTAAATATATATTCTACCCAATCTTCTCCAGTGATAAGCAGGGTCGAGAAAGGAAAACAGTGAAAGTTGTTCCTAGCAAAGTACGGAAGAAGCATTTATAAGGATGTAAGTTACAAAATTCATCCTGAAGAGATATTCATCTTGTGTCCAATTTCACCAGATCAAGTCGAGCATGGACCACCCACCCAACAACTAAAGTGCCTTATGATGTCCAAAGGCAATGGTACATGTGTAGCTAATACATTATGTGATATTGTCCATTTCGTCACTATATGTGCTGTGTCTGGGTATACACATCCACATGTCACGTGTACACGTACCCCTTTATTTTTGGCCTGCCCGTCGTCACCCACCACCACCACCATTACAAAATATGCTGTACTGCGTGTATGTATATATTTGGTACAAAAAAGAATTGTGGAGCGTGCTCGACGTGACACGTATAAATAAATCTGTAGGAGTAAGAAGAAAATTAAAGTTGTTGAGGTTGTATATATTTTTTCTTTTCTTCAAATTTGCTTTGAAGAGAGGAGAGCAACAAACATAAGAAGGAAATTATAAGAGTACATGTCGCGGCGGTGGTGGTGGCGGCGTGTATTATATTTGGCTACTTCATAAACTAGTAGCTATTTGAGAACATTTTGCTATTTCTTTCTTCGCTCAAGGAAAAACTTTCGTTTTAGCACGAACACGCTCCTCCAAAAAAGGAAGACGATGACGATGGACTTTCAACTTTCTCTGTCGTTATTATTTGAAAATGTTAGATCAAACAGGGGGAACGGCCAAAGGATACGAATATATGCAATAAGGCATGGGACCTCTTGCACTTTCTCTCTCTCAAACAATCTCTTTTCTCTGGCTGTGCGCTCCCTGTGGACATTTCACATTTAGTTTCGTTAAGAAACTATACGAGGATAACAATATGCATGTTACGCTGTACTATTACTGTGCTTGTAATTTTAAAAACGAATCAAGTTACTTTAGAAAGACATTAGCTACAGAACATCCATGGCGTATGTAATTTGAAAATATACATATGATATATGTACCTTTTTACATACCTAGCCTTGCTATGCGTCCACCACCACCAAATAGCAGATGTGTTTTGTCATGCATGCGACAGCAGCCGCCAACAACCAATTACTACACTGCTATAAATAGACGATAAGGTTAAGAACAGATTGAACGGAAAAGTTAAGCTATTTATCATTCCGTTTATTTCGTATAACTAAATGCATAGGTAGGTATGAACCTGAAACTAAAAAAGGGCCATCCCTGTACCTTAATAACTTTGTTTAAAAAAGGAACATGCATAAAATTTGCTGCCATCTGTACCTTACACATGGTTAAAACTGATTTAAAATGGCAAATCAGTGTATCTCAAAGAAAAATCTAAACTTTCTTCTTCACAGTTGAGCAACGCTCAAATATAAAAATGCACTCGTCAATCTCCTCAAGTGAGCGTTGAATGAAATCTGACAAGGAAAATCATCATGGTCAGTCCAACAACACATGCACGTCATCTCATATCCCCATCCATAATATTCGTATTTTCCACCTGAGCACACACACATATTGCAAAAACATATTATCCACACTACATTTCGTGTACGTAAGCCGTGGCAATATTGGTATAATTTCATGAGCAAAAAGAAAGAAATGTGATTGAGAGCGAGGGAAAAAAGGAAGAACGAGAAAACGGGGATTTTCTCTTTTCACATAAAAAACCCCCAGCTAAAAATGAACAGGGATAACGAGTACAGGCATGAGGCTATAAAGGTATAACAATAGGTAACATGAATAGAATGGCTCACTAAAACGGCTACGTTTAATACTGATGATTGTGGTTTATACAGCCTGGCAATTTTTATTCTTTTCACTAAAACCGAAAGTGAAGAGAGGGAGAGCACACACAAAAAAACTAACAAAAAAAATTGCAGTTCTAGACTGTTATATAGATTATTATATTACTATTACGTGTATAAAAGCATTTAGTCTGGGTTTTCCTCTTTCTCTTTCCACCCTGGTTGGTTTGTAATATAATGTAACGTGTGGGAAATGGGAAATCAGTGCTGATGAAAATGAAGTTCTAACACAACACAAACGGAAAAAAGAAATTCTGCAGACTAAGTATACATACGCAAATATACATAAGTTAGGAACATGTACTATAAAGGTCTATGAATGTACTTAGGAGCATACCAGCACACACAAGCTTTCTTTTTTTTCTAGTTTTCTTTCTAGTTTTCACTCGTTGAATGCGTGGAGTAAATAACAAGGGGAAAGCGATAGTGGAATGGAATGAGTGAGTGAACGAACCGCGATGAAAATAACCATATGTGTAGGTACTACGAGTGTTTTTGTGGTCTTTCTCATTATATGGAGGAGAGTACACGAATTAGCAGGATATACATTTTAGTGTGGTCTTTTGCTACAATTTCAAGCCTCTTCTGCAGGAGCAAATGAAAAGGGTTAGAAATATACGGTACACTGGGTCCTTTTCATCACAACGAACAATCCATATTAGTTTGGACTTGTGTAAACCTACAATTTCATGCTTTTATCGTATATCTTCCAAAAAATATGCTTTACTTTTGTGTGGGTACTTAGTAGTAGTTTGTTCTCTGTGGCTGACTTATTTTAAAGAAGAAAAATCGTTTTAAAAGAAGAAAAAAAGTTGTTGAAAAGATTCAGCCTTTTCCTGGTTCACTCCTAGTTAAAAAAAGCTCCTAATTTCCTTCTTCCTTTCATTTTTTCCCACATGTAATATTTGTATATCCATCTTACTTAAAAAGAAAGGCGTGCTTGTAATGGGTAAAAGAGCTAGAAAAATCTTTTAATATGGTTTCACTCGTTTTTTCGCAGGTATTATTTTCCTTTAAACTTTTTAAGATGCTTTTTGTGCAGTAGTGCTAATGTTGAGTGTATGTTTGTCGTTTGTGGCACGAACATACTTCATAAGACTGCTTCTATCAGCTCTTGTTAGGGTGAAAGAAAAGATTTGTGATGTGTGAGCTGAGCTGATGAGACATTTCCTAACATACGCAATGCTGTTCTGAAATGCAAAGGTTTATAATGTTTTTTCTGAGCTTACGTCAATATCAATCCTTTCATATTCTCTCTCTCTCTCGCAACATCATCATAAAATATGCGTTCATGAATAAATAAGTACAGTCTAAATCCGTCTTAGCTTTCCACATACCAAATCATAAAGACGTTCCCAGTAATCTAAAGTGATGAGCTGGAATGTTGTGAGCATGGATTTAAAAAAATTATCGAAACTTGTCCATCCGTCGTCCGGGTTTTCTCCAATCATCCCCAAACATGTCCAACCTAGTCCACAAACCCTAAAACAAATATAAAAAAAGACAAACATTTATACACAAGCTTAAAATAACATATTATACAAAGAGCTTCTGTTTTGGTGAATGCAATTTTGATAATTTTATCACAAAATGTAGCTTTAAATTCCTCTACGAAATAAAAGATGGAGCAACTTACCACTAACTTCAAATACATTACCAGACTTAATTTTAGCAACACCCAGATAATTACTAGTATGTGCAGTAAAAGATATAACCTGATAATTAAAGCTGTAATGCTATTCAAGATTATAGAGACTCATAGATTACATTATCCCGCTCATATTTCCTTCCACCATTTCCTAGAAATGATAATGATGGTGCAGCATGTATGCCAACGAGCTTTGTACGTTACACTTTCTTTAATCGTATTATACTGTTACTTATATTTATACTAGACATCAAAAGAAACCAAGGATTTTCACCATGGCCGAGTGAAAACACAAACTCTATCATCAACACTGCAAAACCAAATCTTTTCCAACCTTGCCAGAGTTTTCACCACATCCCTCACAAATTTTTATTTAATGTGGTGAACTACGACTCATCAATGTTTGGAAATTCCTATAACAAATTAATAACGGAATGAAAGGGTTAATATGAAACATACAACGTCTATGTAAAACATACAAGGCCTTTTGTGTGCTTGAATTGCTTAAATCGAGCTAAACCGTAAAAGATTTAATGCTCTATATGTATGTATTTATTTATTGAAGGATTTTAGCTGCTCATTCATTCATTATATAGTGGTAAACGGTGGTGGAGGTGGTGACGGTATGCGATTGTGCCTAGAACAGTTATTTACGAACAAAAGCCAAGTTATTAAAGCCTTTCTCCTATACAACGTATACATTGTAAGTATACGGGTACAACGGACAAAAGACTAAACTAGGACTAACCATAATTTGGCTTGTATTAACAAAATTATAAATGCAAAAATTACTAAGGAAATCCCTTTGGTGTCTATCGCCATCTTCCCCCTTAGTCACACTTAAAACTGAACCCATTCAATTGTAAATTACTCCGCTTACTTAATTTATGTAAATGTGTTACTAAACAATATTCATTTCATATTTTGAACAACAGACATACATATCCCAACCAGCCAAACACACTAAAGCTTTGGTCAATGAGACAATGTGACCGCCAGAAACAACGTAACACAATACAGATTTAAACTCTCTCCATCTCTATTCATTTTCTGCTGGCAGCCGGTTGTGTTTGTGTGAAATCCCCAGAAACTACAAATAAACTATAGTATATATAAATGAATCCATCATCATCTTCATCACCACAATACCACCACTAGAAGAATGGGATGATTACACCAATGAGAATAATCACTTGTCTCGCTACTTTTCATTTAATTCTTTCCCTTCATTACCCCCATTCTATTAGCAAAATGATTCTTGTATGTTTTCCAAGAAAACCCAAAAGTCTTTTGTTTTCTGCTTACACTGCATATTTATACTAAGAAATCAAAGGACTCCAACTACAAAAAATGTGTGATGATGGCATAAATGCATATAGTGCAATTTATATTGCAGGCTTTCAACAGATTTCTTGTGATGAATCAAACAATTCCAAACTTTCTCCATATATTTCCCTCCATTGTACACAAACACATAGTCTCAATCGTTAAACTTTGAAAGATGATACATTCTTCTCTTCCACCGAAACTGATTTTTATGTGTTTCCATCCATATAAATAAAAAACTGCATTGTTTTCGCTGGTGGCTGTGGTGTGGTTTAGTCTCCTGACAGATTTTGCTGCAGAGGTATATCTCTGAATGAGAAATAGAAGGGAATAGAGGAGTCAGATTTATTTTCTCATGTGTGTGGTCCACATTCCTTACAACCAATAAAACAATCAACCACGCCTTTTCAATTGGCTTAATCCTTATGTATCTCATCTCTTCTTGTCTGCCGCTTGCTCGCTCTCTTTTACTTTCTCTTTGCTGCTGTTCCCCTATATATAACTACTTCCAAGTTAACAAGATTCTCATGGGAAAACCGGATTGAAATATATATCTCTTTGCTTTCTCTCTCTCTCTCTCTCTACTCTACTATTCATTTCTCCGGATCGTAAAATACTTTGTGTATTCCTTGTTTTCTCTTAACTCAAAACGATGATGGTAGTTGTAGCGTAGCGGTATTAAATGAGCTTTCTCTTACTCTCCCTCAGTCACAACAACAATGCACACTAATCTAGACATTTTATACGCATTATGTTGTTTATACATATGTATTCCAATAATGCCATTATGATACATTGTCCGTATGCATATTATTTCTACATACACAACAGAAAAACTTTTTTGCTTTTCTAAACTGTAACATTATTTTCTCATAATAGTGGTGTAGTGGTAGAGTGAGAATGTAAGTAGTATGGCAAGGGCATGCCATTTTGTCTACCATCATCATTACAAAATGTTCCTTTTCACTTTGCTTATTTGGCTGTAAGCTGCCCCTCTGTGTGGAGAAAACATTGAAAATACCTACTAATGGGTGAAAGCATGCTTAGAGTTTTCACTTTGAAAACTATGTGTGTAATATGTGTACAGAATCCAAGTTTAATTCCCGGAATGGGAGCACAAGACAGAAAGAGTCAAACTAATACACACTCACACATATTATGAAATGTATACATATGTATTACTTCTGTTTAACCGTTTCAACTTTCTCTCCGTCGTCGTCTCCATGAAAAGTTCAATGTGAATAATTAATTACTTGTATTATGTACATTTTGTATCCCCACATGACTCCCTATATCCCAAATAGCCAAATAATCCAGAATGTTTCCTATAAATAATACTATGTAACCTAATATACACTTTTATACATACATGCAGTGGTCTTTTATTTATATCTATCCCATTTCCTATGTCTATTCCACAAAGGTTTTCACTACCAGCCACAAAAACGTCATTTGAGGATTACCATTCAACATTCCATCCACCGTTATACGCGTACTTCTAAATTGTATACTCCACACAGAACGTCCAAACGTTAAAACTGCGGATTTCATAAACAGAGATCGAAAAAACAGAAGAGCAATAACAGCATTTGATGAAACCCCCAAGATTATATTGTACCATTTACCCTATCATCATGATTATTATAATGTGGCTATTTTACCCATCTCAAAACTGTATCTCTGAGGTGCCATGATACAGTAACGTATTTGTGTTTGTATGTCTACCTCTATGTGTTACTCATATTCTACAAAATCCTCTATTTACACACAACCCTGTAACCTACAATACCATATGGACAAAATAATATGGATGGTCTTTTTTCAGCCTTTTAATAATTTACTAATGAGAAAGTATGCGTGAAAATTTCTCCACCTTATTTTATTTTTTATGCCGCATAATACGCGGCAGCAAGTTGCGAAATTCAGTTCCACGAATAAAAATATGTACATTTTGCTCCTATGCGTCTCTTAAAACAGCATCATCAATCAACTCACTCACATTCAGGCTTTTATACAGCTCATTTTACATAAAGCATTTTGCTGCAGTACATCAATCTCTTTTCATCCATGTATTGTACCGGTTTACAAAACACTTGTTTATGACACGGATATTAGTTCTGTTTAAAATCTATTATTGTGTGCAAGTGTAAAAACTGACCTTGTACTAGAATCATTCCCACATGGGATCGGCTCGTCATTTGGAAATTCATCCGGACGATGTTTCCAGTTATCTGGATTATGGACCCACCTACAGGAGAAATCAATTAAAAGTATTTAATTAATCATTATTTGATTCACTTTACAAATGAAAATGGGATGGCCAAGCCGTGATACAATATGATGCGGATTCAGAAATCAATATTCAACTCTTTATAAATATACGTACCATACGATATGCATATAACTACATAGTAATACTTATGGGTCTGAGACAGTAATAGAAAAGGACAAAAAGTGACATGTGTCCGTGCCCCTTTTATTCGGTAGCAGAGTTTATACATACATTCACGTATGCAACAGGATTTTGTGAGTCGAGTTAGAATTTAGAACAAAAAATAATAATAGCCCGTGTCTTCTTGTCTCATTTTACACAAGCCCCCGCGTGTCAAATAATATACGACACATGTCCATAGCATGTCCTTAGAACTCCATGAATATAAATTAGGAAAGAAGAGTTGCTCCAAAATTATAGGTACACATACACAGTCTACTATGTGGGTCACAAAATAACTATGCATATTCAGTAAAAGAGTCATGTGACATTTTTGCTACATGCATGCGTAGATGTGTTATTATGTTACTTTTGACTTGTTCCCCCAGCATAAGCACAACTCTGCTCTTTCTCTTCCTCTCTCACTAAAAAAATGCTTTCTCTGTTGGAGGAAAATGAATGGCCGACTTGGGTGTATACAAAGTCTGCCTTGCATTTGCATTTCATTTTCACTTTCTCCCATTTCCCCATACAATATAGGTACCTGTGTACATGAATGTATGAAGAGAGAACATGAGAACTACATAGAACTAAATAAGGTAATATACATACACAGCCATAAATGCATGTGTTTTTTTTCTCTCGTCAGTCCACATTAATATTGAATTGTTCTAATTTTAGACTAGTTACAATGCAGGTATTTCTGCAAGTTCCTGCTACAGCTTATGTATGAACCGTAGTGTGGTCTTTGTTAATGTTACATAGGTTCAATTTAATACTTGTGAGCTTTTTTATATGCATACTTAAGCCCACGGTTGAAAACTAAGGGAAAGAGTCACAGTGTAACAAGTACAATTATAAAACAAACAATTTGAGAAGCTAAACGATATAATACACGGCTGGGACACATTTTTATCGGTTTTCTGGCTGAGCACTACCACCGTTTTTTTACTACATGTTGGCAGTATTTTAAATTCAGGTGGCATGTTTTATAGTCACCCGTCTTGTTCCAGTGTTGACATATACACATTACATTATATGTACTGTGGTGACTGACGGCGTGTGACGTGTACTTGGTAATATATATAATTTGTACATGCCATGAACCAAAAGAGTTTTTAAAACTGTTGGTTTATTCCTACGCTCAAGTGAGCTTTAAAAAAGCGAGACTCTCAATTAATTTTTAATCTATCGGCAGAGAAAAACCATTTTGCCTATTCTAAAATGTATGATGATGATGAAGGGAGAAAGAAAAATGAGGGAGATGAAGAAGATGAATGAGTTTTTTTTGTATGTGTATATTTTACTTACTCTGACCAAAGTTTATCGCAAAGGGGATCATTAGGGTCAATTGGAGTATTCAACGGGTCGGTGTCCAAAGGACCACCTTTGTTTAGAACACATTTCTGTCGCAACTTGCCCATGTACACTTCCAAGGCGAAGAGTGCAAAAATCATGAGGCAGAACAGGGTAAGTGCCATGACTTCCAAGAGTTGAACAACGGAGCTGAGCAATGCATTAATCATCATTCGGAGTCCTGTTAAAAAAAATGGTTACACATTGCACATTATAAAGTTTTCATAACCATGAAAAATGAATGTACAAGAACTTTTTTTAAATAGTAAGCTGTCTTTTTCAGAAAAATGCGCCAGTCGATATAGGTTTGTACTTTAGTTTGTAGTTATTATGTATGTACGTACCTGGCAGAATAGAAATAGTCTTGACGGCTCGAAGTACACGAAATGTCCGTAGAACTTCGAGATTACCAGCCTCTTTATTATCATCACCTATTGCCGTTGTGGCAAGTCCGGACTGCGTACCTGAAAAGAAGACAAAGTCAAAACATATTTAAGCCTTTGAAATGTATGGCAAATGTACAGAAAGGAAATTTCATACATAGGTTCACTTACTCAATCCTATCAGTATAATAGTCATAAGCGGGAACAACTTTGGTGATGCCGTCGTCTTCAAATTTATTTTGTATCATGGCAAGGGTGACGCAGTTGGCCAGGATTGTGAGGATTATCAAAATATCAAACCAGCGATGAGTGATCACATAAATGGCAAACCGACGAATAGGATTGAGTGGCCCCAACAGGTACAGTGATTTCGAACATGAGAATCGATAAATGTAGTGACGATTGTACTTCTTCGATATCACGCAAAACGTCTGCAAACAAACAAAAAACATACATTTTATTCTTTATCATGCCCAGAGTTTACTTCATCATTAATCATTATTCGTCACCACCAGCAGGCCCTTCCATTTTCCTTTACTTTTTTAAAGAATGGATGACAATCCATTATTTTTTTATTCAGGCTCGTCATAAAACTAAATGACTATTAGCCAACATATTTTTGTACGGCTATAAAGGATAAATGGTTCGTTATAATAATACAAAGAAATATTTTTAAGTCCGCCCATAAGGAAATATGTCTATTTAGGTAAACCCCCCATATAAAAAACAAAGTACAGGTATCATTCCATTTTTTCTTCCAAATTACCTCCGGAGAAGGAGAGAACTTGTATATAATACAATGTTTGGTGACCCTTCTTTACACAAGTTGTGTGTATTTGTGTGTATGTATGCATGGCAGTAAATTTTCCAACAAATAGACTAGGAAATCTAGAGCTGTTCATCAATGCCAAAATCATCGACAAGGTTATAAATAAAAGTCAGCAGCTCTCATGCAAACCTTTCTCCTTTCCTTTCCTTAAGTATTACGCAATCTTAGCAAACATGAAGCTAACATGGTATGCATGTAAAGCAAACAACACGGACATAATGTGGCTAAAAAGTTGTGTTGTTGTGTTGAATGAATGAAGAGAAGAGAATAGGCGAAAATGAATGCATTCTATATTCATCATTCCTTCAACCACTTTTCCTCTGTACTTTCATATGCACACATGCCTACGTTGTATCATCTTTAAATATATATAAACATTGTAACGGAACAGTGAGGGGAAAGCAGACAGGAAGGTAAGATATTACTAGAGAGATGCAACAGCAGACAAAAGAGAAAATAAAATGGTTTTGCAAACTATCTCACAACCCATAAATCTATCCTGATGTATGTCTGCCTTGCTGATATGTACTATTGAAATGAACTATCCTCTATGAACTCAAGCTTACATAGTATGCAATATATGTTTAGGTACAAATGTGTATTATCTACTATTTTTAACTTATATGGGAATTACATATAATATGTAGATTGTACCTAGGTATATAAAAACAAAGTCTGTAGCAAAAACAGCAACAACGGGTTAAACTCAGCTATCATGAACAATATACTTTGTTATCTAGTGAAAAATTAGGTGGAGAAACTTGAAACTAGAGAAATGAGAAGTGGATTCGCATAAATTTTGACAACTGTAATATCCTTAGCAAAATATTAATTAGAATTTGAAATGCAAAAGTAGAAGAAGAGCTTTAGACCTGTCTACTTTCTGCATGTTAAGGGTGCTCGATAATGAAGAAAAATTGTGAATATTACTTTTTAAATGTTAAATAAACGTTTAGAATACTAGCAGGCTTAAAACAGTCTTTGTAGATGTCATTGCTGTATAAGTATTATAGTTATTACGTTTTAAACTAAAAAAGCATCACGATGGGGCACCAAGCAAATGATTTTTTTCTCGTCACCAGATGTGTTTTCTCCCATCAACAGTTTAACGCTAAACATTTTTTATATAAAAGATGTGAGGGAGCAGACGGGCCAGATAAAAAACTTGGTTGTACATATGCTTTTGTTCAAGATGAAACTTTCTCGAGTCTAACAAATTATTATTAGACAAAAAAGCATTAAAGTTAGTGTTATGGACATACACAGGTTAAAAAATCATAGTATGTAGTCCCTTGACCTTTTACTTTCTCCAATGCTTGGGTTTTTACCCTTGCTTACAGAATGATAAAACTGCGTCCCATAAAAAACCCACAGAAAATTTCGTTTTAAGAGTGGAGAACATGTTAACTCTCAATTAAGCGTCAGTTATACCACCATATCAG
>JAHZNG010003435.1:0-13559 GCA_027744375.1 Orchesellides sinensis
CCCTTCACGATTCTTTACAAATGTAGATTGAGGATCCATCTACTGAGCCTCTACTAATACTATTGGATACTTTCTAATTCAACAATGGCCTTTGTTCACGGATTCAGGCAACAATGTTCTCAACACAAGAGACGCTTTTGATTGTTGTACTTGTTATCAAATATGGATGTCACTGCTCCAACTCACACAGTACGGCACTTTATGTTAGTAGTGAATGATCCATTTCTTATCCTAAAACGGTAAGAAATAATTTTTGAAACATACATGTATAAATCATAATCATAATATAATATTATGATGATGAATTATTTATCTTTTTAACTAAATAAAAGTACTAAGCATGGTACCAAAAAGTTTTTCTGTGGAAGTAAGTATGGTTTAAGATTGTGTATTACATGCACCTTTTGGATAAAAACTTTTTCTCGTTATTCAAGGTTGAAGAATTCGAATCAGTTGATGAGATGAAGGGAAGTTGTTGAGAATTGTATCCAAGCAGTCAAATAACTTTTTAACTCTCTCTGCTTGGCTTCTTGTAGTCTGATAGTGACGAAGGATGAGATAATGATCTTAACGATCAACACAGTTTCCATGCTTATTCTCCCTTGTAAACTACACTAGTTACAGCTAACAAGCCTATAATGAGTACTACTTTTGTAATGACATTAGACAGCATATTATATTCACTTGACTTGAACAGTTTGGAACTGCGGGGAAAACTAACTACGCACCTTATCTTACTCCCTCATAAGTAACAATCTTACAAATTAACTGTGAAGGATGTTTGGATGAGTACAGGTAAAATTAAGGAATTGAAATGTTTAATATCAGACGCACAATTCTCTAAGGAAATACATATGACGAGTAATTACAAGAAAAAAACAGCACATGTAATTACTGAAAGATGATTCCGGCATGACTATTTCCATCAAACTTTTAGTGGACATGTTCCAAAACGAAGAATGGACATATTTACTTTGGTATTCTCACGACCTCTCATTTACACATAATGCATTAGCCTAATTCAGTAGTTTAAACTTGAACTTTGAAACTCAGCAAGTAAATCTTGTCACTTGTCAAAGCAAAATTCTCTAGAAGCTATTTCGCATCGCAAGGTCTTCCTTTTCGACAGATAAGAAATAAAATTCGAAAATGGAAACGCATAGAAAAAGTTTCAGTTAAGTCTGGAATCTTGAGACAAGTCTCAATGAACCAAAAATCAGAAGCAAGTCAGTTTTTTCTACTTTAAACAAATTTCACGTTAGAAATAGTACTACTGAACAACTTAAACAGACTCAAAGAAAGTGATTTTTTACTTTTCTGAATGTATTTTTATATACTTGTGTCGTATGCTTCGTATAACAAAATGTAGAAAGTGAATGTTCATTAGCGTATCATTCACTCACTACTTTGTCACCGGCTGTGTTAAGTTACAAACATTTTTGTTATCTGAGACACACTATGAACGACAAAGTTGTAAATTAAAAGGAAGATTTCAAAGAGCTCGAGAAGCGAAGAAAAAAAGTTGGAAAACGTTGAGAAGTGGAAATCTTAAAAGGACTTTTTTTCTTTGTACGTACTTTATCGATGTAAGACGGAGGGCTTCAATTATCTACATTACGCTGTCTCTCTATGTATAACAAAGCACTTGTATCAGCCTCGTAAATGTTGGAAAGATTCTTTTAAAATCGGTAGCGGATCACTTAAAGTGATTTTCTCAAATGTCTAAACATCTCTTTTATATTGTATTTTAAAACACACACGGTTGTGATTCATTTTGAAATATATGTTCACGCAATAAGTAAAATGAAACTAAAGTGGATGATGGAAGAAAATTAAAATTACCTTGTTTATCATTATCTGTCAGTCAAAGATAAGCAGCTAATAACAGCGCTTTAAATATTATTTTCATTCAAATCAAGCCAGTACTTTTAGCAAGAGTTGATCTAAATATAGAAAAGTCTGTACTAAGAAATTAAAAACTCCGAGAAAGTTTGTCGAAAGCGCTCATACATGTGTTTGAACATGCAACATGCCTTTTAACACTTAATGATAATTGCATCTCTAGCAGTGATGACCGTAGTACGAATGTGACAGTTCCTGGAAGAGAATCACTAAAAATTCCGTTGTGAAATTGTTTCATTCTCAACTTTACATCTCCTGTAGGTTTCCAGACATAAATAACAAACACAATAGTTTCATTCCATTATAGGATGACTATTTTTCTACAAATTCCAACACTAAAATTCTGTTCTGAGAAACCCGATAAAACTTTAAAAGAGAATATGGATCATTGTCTAACTAACACTCCCACTCAAATTGTCATATCACTGTCAAGATCTTATCACAACACATATTTTAATTTTGAAGGCGCCATTCCGTTAATTACTACAAGGACTATTTTAAGAACAGTCTTTTTTCTTTAATTCTTATTACACTCCAGCTCAAAAAATTTCCCGTGCGTATTTAGCAGAAAGAAACTGTCATTTAGTTTACCTTACCTCATCCTAGAAAACTCTAAGTTACACTTAAAAGCAACAGTTCTTTATGCAATGAACAAGTTCCAAATTATATTTCTTTTATTGCATTTCTCGGTTTCAGCTTCAAAACTAAAATGCAAATATACATCAAATGGAGAAAAAATATGGTAGCATTTCAAAGAATAATTTCAAGACTTGAACGCACAGTTGAATAGATAATCCAAAGAATTTTAAAAGCTTTAGTTGTTTTACATTTCCCTTGAGTAATATTCCCGAGGACTAGTGAGGCAACAAAAAAACGCAATGAAATGTAAACCGAATTATGTCACAGTATACAACACGCGTTATCTTATATAACAGGACAGACAAGCCTAGAAAAAAAACTTCAGTGGTATTTTTCTCTTTTGTCCATTTTGATCCTTCTCTCTTTCTTTGCATGCTAAGATATTTTTTGCTTCCTCCTAAGGATATACCTCATGGCTTTACTTGTGTTTACCACCAAGACAAGATTGCCAAAATATCTCTTTGTACCTCTAAAGGTTAGCCCGGTGGTAGTATAAAACCTTATGAAAAACCCCGAATTTACAACGGTGTACCCGTTATAAATAAGATAGTATACGACATTTCTTTTATAGGTTATGTATGTAACTTTTTAAGATGCATTTGTGTACCTTGTCATTCTTATTTTTTCTCCAGCTTTAGTTTTATATAGGTGGCTTCCTGGCAGTGGCGATTCCTATGGGATTCCTTTCTTTTTCCATTTCCCCTTCGCTTTTTCTTATTCTCTTGTTCCTCCTTATTCTCTGTTTTTGAGCACTCAAACTACAGTCAGCTACACATACATATAAAGCCAGAAGAACCATCTCCGAGAAAAGAAAGAAGAGTCAGCCCGTTCCAGGTTCTGCATACTACGCTTGTGTTTCTGCTTCTTGCTGAGAACCATTTCTTTTTTCTATTTTTTACTTCCTTTGAAAAAAAGTGTTGCAATAAGGCTGTGAGAGTTTATGGAAACAAGGGAATTCAGAAATGTCACAAAAGTCGTCTCCGTCGTCTTTCTTTCCTTGTTTGTAAGTTGCCATTCCATGGGACGCAAAGCGCATTCTTAGGAGTTTCAACTTCAGAATACGAAACCAACTTAAAAGGAAACAGTGAGGGACCTGCTGGATGAGCACTAGAATAGAGGGATGTATGAGAATACATATTACGCCAAATTTTCAGATTGTATGCGGTCTGTGTTTATCTACTAGTAACTGATGTACACTTGTTTCTATGTATATATAGGTATAATCTGGAATTCTCCTCTTCAGAGATATTTGCATTCTTACGGGACCTGGCTTAAAAATGAGATATGCATATTATCTAGTTTGTTTGGGTTACACTAAAAGCAAAAGTAAGTGGCAGTGGCTTTTTCAACCAAAAAGAAAAATATATGAGTAAAAATATCATCTCGCTTCACTAACAACGGGAGTGAAAGAAGGCGACATTTTGCGGACAAAGAAATCGTTTCTATGCATCAAGTGATGTGGCCATGTATCTTGTGAAACCATAATAACTGAATATATGCATCTACATACGTACGTAGGTACATTTATCTCCATCCCGTTCCATTTCTTTTTCCATTTTGAGACAGACAAACTGCAAAAGGGGGAAGAAGATTAGTCGCTACATAAAATTGCATCAGAGTAAGTAAGTAAAAAAGCGGTTAAAAAGCTTGTAATAATACATGCTTTATCTCTTCTATGGGCTTACCACAAATATACTTTTTTACGTAGTCTTGTAGTAGCTAAAAATGACTTTTTCTCCTATCGTTTTGTATAATTCGAAATTTTGCATTCGGGACTATTAATGTCAGAGAATTCAAACTATAATAATATTTTGACATTAGCAAGCTTTGTAGAATCGTAAATAAGGTATTTTAAAAGACGCAAGTAAATATTATAATCTGGATACTGTATTACTTATATAAAATGAGGAATTGGACAATGCATGACAGCAAGAATACTGACACCTGCCAGAAATTATAGTTCCAGCAGACCCAATACTTGGACTTCACTCAAGATAATTTGGTTACAGGCACGTTATGTTACGTATTCCAAACTTATACCCAATTTTATTTAAATACTTGTAATTGTAATTTTTTTAAATAGATTATGATTGAAATAAATCATCGTACAAAAACATTGAATAAAAAAAATTTCCTGTGAGCTTAGGTACTGGAAAATTGATGCATTTTTGTCCAAGAGTCCCCCATCCGTATGTTTCACACCCAGTCAGAATCTTAAACTGAAATGAATTTTAAGACATATCAGCTTACTTGTTGTGTGTCTATCTGAAATATTTGAAAAATGATGTCTCCAATCGTAAATCCTAGCTTCATTTGCTTTGTGCAAACTATTTCAATATTGTAACAGCAATACTAAAATATAAAACATTTACTACTCTACCTCACATTCAAAATCAAAAACTGTCAAATTTATTTGGTCTTTATGAAAGTATCATCCATACTCCATACATTTGATTCTTGATACTTCTACTTAATATAAAAAGATTTTACGTGGAAAAGCTCTGAAAAGAAACAGAATGTGGAATAGCCAATAAAGGTAAGCAATAGGTTAAGCTTTTCTTTTGTTCTACAAGGACCTTTTTACTGTGAAGGTTAGATTACGGTCAAGGCCAGGTAAGTGAAAGTTAAAAAATGCCTGTATTTTTATGAAAACATATTTTCAGATATACATGGTCCTTTGTTACCGAAACTCGCTGCACTCTACGGCACAAAATAACGCTCAGTATCTTTCGTGCTCCTCTTCCGTTCGTATATCTTGTTCTTATTTCTTTTTAATAACTTAACTTTTGCGATCTTGCAGTAAATGTTGATAAGTGGTTTGTGTGTAGGAGTGTATTTTGGACAAGATGTTACGTGAGATTTACCGAGGTGTTTTTGCAGCCTTCTTATTGATCTGTTTGTGTCATTCCTCAAGGATAAATGCCCCTCTCGACAAGAAATGTAGGACAAATGGAAATTAAATTATAAGTTTTATTGGAAACCAAATTATAACTCCAAAACCTGATAAATACTAATTTATAAATTTTTTAAAGCCAACGATACGGATTCCACTGTGGTGACTTCCAACAGAGAGGAAAATGGTAGGTGTTTTGGATGGATAAAGAAGTGGTTTGGCTTTAAAGATGACGAAGAAGTCGTATCAGGAGATCCAAATGATGTCAAATTCTATCTCTATTCAAATCCATTGTAAGTTTTGAAAATATTAATTAACTAGACTTCTAGAGATTAGAGACTATTTTTATTTTACTTATTCAAAATTCAAAAAATAAAACCTTTGATTAGTGACAAGGAGTACGTGGAGGAGATCAGATTCGGAGATGTGAATAGTTTAAGAAGTATTCACTTCCGTTCGGGCCAGCCATTGAAAGTAGTCGTTCATGGATTTACGAAGAACTACGTATCACATTCAATGCAGTTAATTAAAGATGGTAAGAAATTTTCAGCGTATCTTGAAAGAATGGCGATCAACACTAGAAACCAGGACAGTTCCATTGGTTATAATGTGGTTCTTGTGGACTGGGAACCATTGGGAAATCCAAATGCATCTGCAAGCTCGTTGTATTACAAGGCGGCTGTGCGAAACGTCCCCGTGGTGGGCAAGAGAGTTGGTGAATTTGTCCAGTTTCTATTGCAAAATGGAGTTATAAGAAGCATGAATGACGTTCACCTCATTGGTTTTTCATTGGGGGCTCATGTTGTTGGAGGTGCTGGAAACACATTAAGACAGATTGTTGGAGACATCCCTTCTAGAGTAACAGGTTAGATTAAATATCTCAACAGAAGATTATAAACGAGTAAGACGATATATGCGTAGTTTTTTTATATTATATTTGAAATTTTTTCTTACGAATTAAAAAGGCTTGGATCCAGCCGGTCCGCAGTTTTATAAGGAAATATTTTTTCCAAGTCGTCATTTAGATAAAACAGATGGCAAGTTCGTGGACATCATTCATTCAAATTATGGAGGATTGGGAACTATTGTGGAACTTGGTCATGCGGATTTCTATCGTAAGTTTAGTTTCTAAAGGTGTAGTTAATTTGCTAATGATTTAATTAAGTTAATACTTCTCTTCTCTAGCAAATGGTGGCGGACCAAACCAACAAGCTTGTGTAAGGGAGTATGAGTTAAAGCAGTCTCAACCAGGATCAAGTGACGGAGGGATTTGGGATGCTAAAGCATTATGTAAGGATATTTGGTATCAAGTGGGTTACAAATCCAATTCAAACTTCCATTAATCATTTTGATGATCGTAAACATCTTATGTGAATTTTTTAGTCGTCAGCTCTTGCAGCCATAATAAGGCACCGGAGTTTTTTGCAATGTCTATTCTAAATACGAATATAATTGCATGTCGTTGTGAAAGCTATAAGCATTTTTTAAATACTTGTACATGCCAAGAAACAGCCATCTTTGGAGAATATTGTGACCCTAGAACCCGCGGCAGATTTTACTTCAACTTATAACGGCAACTGGGGTTTCCTTGGCTTAACAATAACGTTTGCTTGGAATATGTAAATTGTAAATGTTTAGCTATTAATGAATATTCTTAATCCTATATTTTCAAGTGAGTTACTTATCTAAAAGTATTCGTATATTAAAGTTTTGAAGCAATCTTTAAAAGTAACTACTCCTTCCGTTTATTCATTATAGAATTTTACATTAATTAGAGGAAAGGACAAGAAACCCGCCAAATTTATCAAAACACCAGAAGTTCTAAATGCAAATTGCCCTTTGTTCTTGCATAAATACATTTTATTAAGCATATTATTTATGCTAGAACCATCCTACACATTATACCTATGTATATGTAATATTTTCGATTTATATTAGGTGAAAGTCTTGTAATTGTAACCATTTGTTAAGCAACTATAATTAAAATCTTATAAATAGGTAGGATAGTAGATATTTTTAAACTTAAAATAGAATAAATGCTTCTACAATATGCAACTACTTGAATTCATATATGTACGCTTGATTTTACCTATGGAGTAACTATCTACCTATACATATTACTAAAATGATCACAGTAAATCATTTGCATAAGAAATAACAGCCGAAGCCATGCCAAGAAGCGTTCGACAGAAAAATGGGTTACAACAGCAGAGTGAACATGTATAGATTCCAATTTAATAACAAGAACAAAAGCATTACCCTAATAAAAGCATACATAACACAAAGAGGCGGATTGGATATAGATAAGTTAAAAGAAACTTTTTTTTCGCAAAGTATGGGAAGCCAGGTGTTCACAACTGTGACAAAGGAGAGGAAAAATAATAGAAAAGGATTTCTACTTTTGACTTTCGAACTTTCTTCGCATGACTAAAAATCAATTTGGAAAAGTATAAACACACGTGAGTTGCTCCTAGAATGCGCAATTTTTGTGATATACTTTTGTTGCTTGAACTCAAGCTAAGGTTTTCCTTTGTTGCTTTTTTCGTGTGTTGTTGGTTGAATATTCAAACAAAATATGTAAATATACGGGGTGTAAGCATGTATGTGGGTAAGTTTGTACATATTATGTAGATCACCACTATTCTATCACATACATCTGCATGCAGATCAGAAAAGAATTTATTGCTTTTCACTTTTGCTGCATTATATTATATTTTGCAAGTTTTAGAGAGTTTCCTGTTGTCTTTCAGCTTTTCGCCCCTGATGTTGTAGTACTGTGTTTATTGGCACAGGCTGGCTACAAAAGAAGAAAAGTGAAAAAGAAATGTTTAAGAAAAAATGTCGCATATTTTTTGGCAGATTTATGTGCAAAACAAGACACATGAAAGAATTGGAATGCAATAAAAGTGAATGAATTGTTTAAGCCTTAATGTTAGATACAAAGCTGAGAAGAAAAAAAATCTTCAATTGTGTCACTTTTATTATTATTGCGTTATTACACACAGCCAACTTAAAGGTTTGATGTATAGTATTCCAAATCGACGTTTCAATTGTTGCTAGAAGACAATTTGGCAAGTTTGTCTTGTGATGAATTATGGGCAATCAGGTGCATCTGGCGAATATTTCTTGGCAGCCAAACATTGTCAATTTCATGCTTTATATATTTGGAAAACTATATATTTTAATAAAATTAATTTATTGGCTTATGTGTAGGTGTTAGCATGTTTCAGTATCATGTGCTAACTGAATTATATGTTTCAATTTATATTTCCGATTTTCTTTCACTGCAACGTGTGTATTGCCGTTACTTGTTTCAATTCAAACATATCATCCTATCTGTCCACATCCCACATGTACGACCTCTTAGTATAAAAATGCATTTAGACTTACAACTTCCTTTAAGGTAGCTAGTAACTATGTAAGTTTCTTAATCTGATTTATCCGTTGAGTTCCACTTCTTCCTTGGATGTTGCTTCCCATCTTCTTTTTTCTGTCTGCTGACAATAGTATTTCCAGGCACGCACCACGTACAAAAGTATATAGCTTCGAAATAACTATGTTAAGTCACAATGTGCACTGTTCACAATAATAGGCAACGCACGGAATAATATAATGCTATTAAATGAACTTTGCTCCTTTAGCTTCAGCAAGCAAGACTCTGAAATGAAGATAAAGTGACCAGACAACCACGGCATGACAGATGACAGTGCCAAATGAGTTTGGAATCAAGAGAATCTGTCCAGCTTTAAGCTCCTGTGCAGGGGTGGATTTTTTCTTCCCCAACGTAACCTCTCACTTAGCCTAAGATGTACTATATACATAACAATCAACTGGGTAAGGAATAAATACATTGGAATACACAAGTTTATTCACATTATTCTTACCGCTATTTTTTCACTGGAAAACGAATAAGAAATCAACAGAAGGGGCAGGATTCGTCTTTATAAGCCAGAAATCAAGGAATTTCTCTTGGAGTATCGTATCGGAATCTGTCTACTTGTAGATCTTCATGTGAATAAATACATATATGAAGAAGATCAGAGAGAAAACAGGAGATTAAAATTGAGATAAGACCCTGATTCCATTGCACACATGGAGAAAACATAAAATGCATTCTTTTATCAAAACAAAGAACATGATAATGATATACGATATATATTGTATGGGTTGCTGCTGTACATACTTCATCTACTTATAACATTAGATCAAATAGCTACAAGAATCCTGCTGACATCTTTCTTTCTACTTTTCAATAGTTCTTTCTGACTTTCAGTTTTCCCCAGTTTCATAGTTTCTTTGAGTCAGTTGAATTTTTCACCCTCTTTGATATAATGTATATAAAGCCACCCTTGGTTTTCCCCATCTATTTTTTATCCTGTCTTCCTGATTAGGAAACTCAAGTTTCAAAGTGTTAGGCAAGAATAATAATGGCAAGAAACTTCCTAGTTTGGTAGTTTTTCGGTTCGCNTATAAAGCCACCCTTGGTTTTCCCCATCTATTTTTTATCCTGTCTTCCTGATTAGGAAACTCAAGTTTCAAAGTGTTAGGCAAGAATAATAATGGCAAGAAACTTCCTAGTTTGGTAGTTTTTCGGTTCGCTTTTTTATAGTTCTTATGCTCCTATTGCGTCTTTGTCGGCATTTTCCCTTTGGAACGATCATGTTTAAAAATCACGGTTATTATTAAATGTTGAAAATATATTTCTTTCGGGAACATATTCTAATATTGCTATTTTCATTCCAGATGTGAACTATGTGTTATGTATGTTACGTTACGTACGTGTTTACTAATTTTTTTGCCTCCCTAAAATGGGATTCCTGTTTCGGATTTCAAAAAGAAAGTGTGAAATGATCATGCAATTAAGTACATGCTGCTCCAAAGAAAATAGGGAATAACGTCATTGATCCATTTCATAATGAATTTATTTATACACATTTTTAACTCATGCGATTTCCTTTTACTATATGACACCATCGCCTTAAGGAAACTTGATTAAGATTGCAAACATACATATGCATCATAGCAAATTATATTACTAAAAATCTATTTTAACAAACATGAAGTACCCAATAACCTTGATACTTTCCAAATTTTTCAAGGAATTGAAGCATCAAACCCATGCAATATATCCGTTTCGCTAGGCAATTGAAAGGAGGAATGCAATAAGATGCAATCTCATCTGAAGTGTTAAGATTCATGCTAGTGCTAACAACAGCAGTAGTAATCTTAAGATTATGTTCTTTCTTAGAGTATTGTGTAAACACACATAGTGAGAGAAAGAGGGAAAAGGTATTTAGAGTAAAAATTGAAACGAAGGGAGTGTGCATGATTAGTCCACGAGGCATTTTGTTTGAGCTCGCAGATGCAGCAAATGGCACAAGACTTTCAAGTGCCATGTTAAACCCAAGTGTCAAGACGTACCCGCCGTGATACGTACATGTTATATAATCTCTTGAAAGCATAAAAGGAGCCGATAAACAATGTTCTCCATTGCCTTGCTGCAATAATATGCAAGCTTCCTATTTTGCTTACTGTAATACAGATCTGTATGCCGTCTGGTGCTATATATTGGGACTCAAGAGCCTGCTCTTTCTACTTCTGTGTTTGATCGCTAATTACAATTTTTTCTTATTCCATTTTCCTTCGTTTCACTTTTAGTCCTCCTCTGTGCCTATTCCTTTTTTTTTATATGCATGTATGCTCTGTGGTGGTGGTGGCGTCAAACACCCTTGAATAGAAGTATTTCAGAATTTCTTCCAAGAAAATAAGCTGCCCAGCAAGAAGCAGCTGCCAACATCCTCACACTTCTGTCCTTATAGTTGCATGCATAAAACCAAGACGAAAAATCCATTCAGTCAAGTTTACTCTTCCAGAGACCGAAACCAGACCAAGGAGCCGGGAAAAGTAAAAGGGCACAGCTTGCGTTTTATATTTTATTCAATTATTGTAACCAATTCAATTCTGGAGAAAGGACGAATGCTATTATTACGGTGACTGTTACAATGCTACGTTTTCCTTTCTCGCTCTCTCTCTCGCACAGTTACAATATTATTAGAAAAACGAATGGAATATATTGTGTGCTCCATGTTTTCCTTTAATAATCTGATGTGTTCACTTATGTATACTTGACAAAATGTCTTTCGTTTATTGTCAAGAAAACTTAAAGTATGGTATAAAATTGAGTTTTGTAGGTTTACTACCTTAATGTGTGTGTCTAATACAGAAACGGAAATGGGGTTGCATCTCATCCTTGGAAGAAAGTCTGTCTTTGTATGCTTCACACTGCCGTGGTTCACTGATTGGTGAAAGTGAAGTGCTGAAAACAGGAGAATTTAAAGTAGTTAACATATTGTAGATAGTGACGAACTGTAACTTTTTATTACTCAAACCGCACACGCACACTTGTAGTGTATTTACTACTTACTGTTTCTGTCAAAGTACAGTTTCAAGGTTAAAACAAAAGTAAAAGAAAGTTAAGTTTAGTAGTTTTGTCACTTTTATTTATTGAGTTCATTTTTTTCAGAATGCCACTATTTTAAAAAATCATCTAGATTGTGATACTTTATTCAAAAAAATTTGATAGCTACAGAACAAATAAACAGATTTCTTTCCGCCAGCTAATTTCTTATAAACATAGTTATAATTTTTTAGTTTAAACTTGCATTTACCTTCAATTAAATACTAAGATTAAATCCTTAAAAACTCAGATGGTTACAATGTGCCTAGTAAGAATTAATTTGGAGAGAAACCTTTCCATATTTAAAAAAAACATCATTTCCATTCTTTTACTAACGTGAATAACAATCTCGAACAGCCGACTTAAAATCTGAAGAAACTTTGAGTAGATTCTTTAGTTCGTTTCGCAATATTGAAATGCAATTGAAATATTTTGCGTATGAAGTTCGTGAATCATTTCATTCCTTCGCAGCTTCGCAAGTTTTAAAAACTGCTTGCCTTTTGTTACTATTCAAGTTTGGTTCCACTATTTTCTAACACCAAAGTTTTTCTCAAAACTTAGTTCTTAAAAGGGTAGGCGAGAACGAGAGAAATTATATTACGAGTAGAAAAGTAGAACGGGATAACTTGCCTGAATGTGGTATAATTCTACAAAAAATTTATATAATGACGAGAGTGAAAGAAGCTGTCATGATTTCATTTTTAAAAGCATTTTCACGTTCCTTCTTTCATCATATTAATATTCTCTTTTTTTTAGTTTTGGATGAGAAATGGTAGAACCACTGCCCTATTGAGGTATTTTAAAGTAGAGTATGAAATATCACGTTGTATGAGCGCACATTTCAAAGAGGTGGAAGCTGAAACTAAGCATGAAAATGAAGAAGCTTCATTTCACTTCGCGTCAAAATATTATTATGTTGATGAGAAAGTACTCGTTCGTAATACGGAAGCATTTTTCCAGAGCTTTTTAATTAAAAATTCTTTTCCGCTTGCGTTTACTTACGTACAAAATAATACAGTCGAATAGTATGAAACGAATGAATGTGAGCTACTTACTAAAACCTTGTATTGTAGGGTCTTTCGTGGTAAAATAGCAAACGCACTACTGCCGGATACATTGTATTTTCTGATTTTTTGGCTTTCCTCACCGAAACTTGTAAATATATTCTTGCTACATACAACATAGCAAAGAAATTAATAAACCAGAACCAGAGAAAAAAATTTATTAAATCAATAAACTTCCGGCAAAATGTTTTAATTTAGCGAATTTCACGATTTTTCCATTCTCAGTTGGTTCCGAGCGCAGCAAATACACATTTGTTGATTCAATCAAGTTAGTTTCTGAATGTCTTATTAACTAAAACAAGGCAAGGCCTCATTTATACTCGTTTTCACTTTA
The DNA here is from genome assembly GCA_027744375.1 of Orchesellides sinensis. Taxonomy (NCBI): domain Eukaryota; kingdom Metazoa; phylum Arthropoda; class Collembola; order Entomobryomorpha; family Orchesellidae; genus Orchesellides; species Orchesellides sinensis. Next base: position 13,290 of record JAHZNG010003435.1, read on the forward strand.
TAAAACCTTTTCTTGTCATGATTTCTTAAAATTGTATGTAGTGATAAACTATAAAGGTTAAAATAAACGGAAGTAAGGAATACATGATTCATGATTCCCCTCAAGCTAAAAATAGGTATTTAAAATCCTCCAAAAATTCCAGTTTGAAGGTCTGAATAGTTTTAAAATTTAAGCAAAATAGGTTTCCGAAAAGATTTGGTAGCTCATAATAATTTCAAAGAAAATTAATTTTTAAATTGTTTTAATTAAAACCATTTTAGTGCATATTTC
>JAHZNG010003436.1:0-26081 GCA_027744375.1 Orchesellides sinensis
AAACTAGCAAGCTTCAGTTTTGTCTTCAACGCTCCTTTCATATCCCTCGACATTTTCTTTTTATCCTTCCTTGTTGTCATGTGTGGACGCTTCGGCAAATCACCTTCTAGATCACCCTCCATCTCCTCCAAACCCAATAAAATTTAAAATACAAACACAACAACAATCTACAACCTCTTCGTTCCACAAATCTCCACTCCTATGTAAATTTTTGATTCCACTAAAACCTACCTACCATAAAGTCACAATCACAACAACAACGTGTTTTGTCGACCACTCAAATATTCTTTCCTGCAGAAAATACTTTCAAGTTGGGAAAGCCACACGTTTGTTTCTCTCAATGATCCCTTCGTCTCAATCTTATCCGCAAGTCCGCAAGGGTATTCTTGCATATGCATTGGGGTACGTCTTTATAACACGTTATTACAAATCCACCATATGACCCCACCTGTTAAACCCTTTCAACTGTTTTAAATTACTTATATGTTACAGTTAATTAACATTAGACGTAAGTTTATATTAAATGGTATACTTCTATTATTATTAACGTAATATGTGTATGGTTTCTAGTTACAAGCTCATGGCTTATTTATACCTTCATGCATGTTCACAGTCAGTCTCACAGCTGATGAGGACAAAGGTACGGGTAGATGCATAGCGGCTACACACCTTAATCTTAATTGGTTTGCTACGTAGTTTTTAAATTGAAATTATGTCATCTGTTCCAGAAGTGGCTTAGGGCTGGGTAGGATACCAATCTTTCTTCTTGATAAATCACATGCTTTGTTAGAAGTAGGCGTGTGATGAATTTCTAGGTAAAAAATAGTGTAGTGAGAGCTCACCAAATTTTTGTACATACATTTTATTTATCATTTTACAATAATTGATGATTTTAATTGAGATTGTATGTATTTTATTTGTTTTGTAGTACGTGGAACGAGTGGAACTGGGCCTCTGCATGTTATTTTAGAGGATGGATTTAGAAAGTACTACACGTAAATCAAGATAGTTTACAGACATCAGGTAAAGGTTCCGAGCAAAAAAAAGTAAAATTTGGAAGGAAGAACAGGAGGAATAAGAAAGAAATGGGGTCTGGAATGAGCTCTGGGGTTGATCCGGAATCCTCCAGGAATTGTTCTGATGATAATGTTGTCTCTCTGCGGCACAATTTAGTGTTTCCAAATGAGGTATATGAAATGGAACAAAGCAGGAAATTTGATCGATATGAAAGTATTTTGGAAACTTGGTAAATGTATGTAATTTGCATGTGATACAGATATTGGAAAAGATCCTGACGTTTTTATCTGTTCGAGATAAACTTGTCGCCAGAGAGGTTTGTACTGACTGGATGAATCACATAAACTCTGCGGCTGGCTTGCAGGACTATGTTAAAGTTAAGATTTCATCGGATGAACTTAATTACCTCGCTGATTCGACCTTAATGCCGTTGTACACCAGCTTTTATTTCCACAAGATTGACCTGACGAGGCACTCCATGGGATTTTGGTCGTTATACAGTGAGCAGATAACACACCTAGAATTTTATGACTGTGCTGTAATACCTAGGAATACCGCTGATTCGGACCAAGCAGTAAGTCATCATGAAGCATGATTAGTCTGATTGGTTATACAAAATAATTTTGTTACACATTGGTTTGGTCTATGCTGTAGGACTTCATGTTGGGATGTCCCAATCTGAAGCACTTAGCTTTAGTTAACTGCGACAAGTACTTTTTGATGGGTGGGAAATTTATCCAACTTCATGAAATACTGTGCCTAGAAAATCTGGAATCGTTAAATTTGTCAAGAAACAAGTACGCTGTATATTATGGCTTGAATTTTTAATACGTAATGCTGAATGCTGGAATCCCACAATTATTTCACTAAGTATTGTTATTATCTTGCAGAAATCTCACCGATAATATTTTATTTTCAATCCTGTTGAAGACAAAGAAATTAAAGAGTCTTGATTTAAGCGAGTGCATCAACATGGTTTTCATGAAGGCGGTTCACAACCGATTTTACCCTACTGGTAGCAACCGAATAGTTGATATAGTTGTGATTGGATTGGGCTTTTGTGCTCCTATTGACTAAAATGATAAATAGATACTGTTTTAAATTTTCACAGGTACAATGCGCCCACCTTACAGTGACCTTGTGCTGTCGTTTCACACATTATGTTATGATTTCTTAAACACGAGTAGAGCAAATTTTATGACTACCTTCAATTTCGGAACGAAATTAAATACAACGGGAATGCAGTTAATTATGGATTGTGGTATGCATAAAAACACAAGTATGCGAGGCATTTAAAATCTAAACTCTACCACTACATAAACTGTATTGTTGAATGAATTGAATCTATTAGACCACATAAAATGGGAATGTGCGACATTGGAGAGTACTGAGCTCAAGCAACCAGATTTAAAAAATTTTATCAGCAAATTTAATTCGTCCTTGCGAAAAATTGAATTAGGTATTTTTGAATCGTCTTTATTGCAATTACAATTATAACTTCATCTAAGGGACTTATCTGAAACTATTTTGTATTTTTTGTGCCTCTAGGTCGATGTAAACTGACCTCAGATGATGTTTGGGCAGCAAATTTATGCGTGCTAGAAGAATTTTCAGCACCCGATTCACGTGGCATAACAAATTTAAAATTTCTGGAGACAATGCACAACCTTCGTAAATTTGTTTTAGATGGTTGGAAAGGATTTGAGCTATCCAGTGAGGTGATATCTTTAAGAAATTTAACGAATTTATCGTTGAATGGGATTCAGGTAAACGTTGATGCGGACATGCATGCTTTGGCCCATGAGTACATGCGTTAAAGTGATTAAAATTTATCGTGCTTATTTTATTGATTAGCCTGTCGGAGACCCTGCTACTAACAGGATTGAATTAATCAAATGTTTCAAGAAACTGAAGCATTTGAATTCCTTAGATGTTGGAAACTGTCCGCTAATCGTAAATGATGAGGTTGCACAGGGAATAATAGCAAACTGCACACAATTAAAAAGCCTGAATCTTGAAGGTTCAGCAATATCAGATTCTGGCTTAACAGGAATAAAAAATCGAGATAGTGAAGCTACTCATGATGCTGCTGGAAAAGCCATTATCCTGTTGGAAGTAATACCAGACAGAACCTGTTTGTTGAGCTTAACCGAACTCACAGGTTAGCATTTCTCCATATCCATAAGTAAATGAGCCTTAATAAGAAATTATTGTCTTTTATGTTCAGTTATAGTAATTTGTATTCTACTTAATATGCCTGTAGACCTTCAACATCTCAACCTCAGTGATTGCAGAAATCTTGGTGAGCTGACGTGGCAAAATGCAATAAGATTTCCTAATCTGACTTCTCTGAATCTTAGTAATTGCACTACTTTGTCGAAAAGAGGGATTTTATCGATTATAAATAACTGCCGCAATATTGAAAAACTTACACTATTACACTGCTCACGCTTAATTCTTACTGATATTGAAATTCTAAATACGGCTCGTGAGAAGCTGTATAGGTGTCGTGCAATTACGTACTAAATACTAAATCACCCAGTATTTTCTTTTAAGTTTTTCTAAATGTAGTTTTCTTTCTAGTGACTGGTAAACCTTTAGTCATTAATCCAAATCTAGTCCATGTTAGTATGCTAAATAGGTATCTTTCTTCAAGCACGCCTAAGTCATTGAAATCTAAATACCAGTCATGCACATAACCATTAAAATATTTATTTATTTATTTCCCTTTTATTTCTTAATCCATTTCACACGATATACCTACATTAAAATGTTTATTTGTTATATTATATTTATTGGAAATCGTATATGCATTTCTTAAATACATAATTATCCATATTTTCTGAGTGTCGAGAAGTAGTTGAAGATTGATCCAATAAAGATTTGATTCGGTAGTCTTAGCCGCGACCGTAAGGACTAGGACCTGTAATGTCACTCTTTGAAATATGCAAACATTCCACTTCACTTTTACTTGTGTAGTTGTAGTTGCAAAGACCAACGGTTTGGAGTTTGGTGGGCCTATTGGGCTTGGCTAGTAATAATAATATATACTTGTAGAACACAAATGAAAGGCTTTGAATTTTCAGGATATCACAATATCATAAATAGAAGATGGCAAACGTATTAAAAATATAAACGCTTGAAGTTAGCGTTTGTAGCAAAGATTTATCCGTAGCCAACAGCCAATTCTGTACGAACCAGAAAGCTAAGACTTGCTAAATGGCAAGTACTGAGGAGCTACTGATTCTTGTTTCTTACACCTTTGAAGAAGACGCGTCACCTTACTCATTAGTCTTGTTCTACGCCCGTTTGTCGGGCTCCCAGTTTTACTTTCTGCTACCAAATCCGAAGTCGCTACATTTTCCGGCTTACCACAATTGTCTCTTGCGCCTACTACAGACAACGTGTCAGGTGGAACCCTTCGAGGAACTATAGCCACTACAGGTTGGGAGTCTGGTTGCTGCTCGTAGTACCTCGCTTTGACTTCCTTATCAGCGTCTGCCTTTATTTGTTTAGTTTTCTTGGGAGGAGATAGCTTCGATTTTTTGCCAGAAGTTTTAGTGTCTCTTACTTGCTGTTTCTGTGAATCGCCTTGAACCTACAAACAGGATAATTATAGTTACAGTTTTAAATCATAAATGTCGTAAGGGCCAAGGACATATAAGTTACAATCCATTAGTAGTAATATTCCAGAAACTTATCCACAGTGGAGCATACAGTTTTTATTGCCTTCTTCGGAACAGGGCTGGATTTAACATGAGGATACGGACAGTTCTCTCGTGAACATTTTGATTTGTTAAAAAACTGGCATGGTGGCATTCTTCCTAACTTCAAGTCGTGTGACAATTTACAATCTTCTGCTGCACATTTCCCAACCACGAACCTATATTTGCAACACACATTAAAATAGTACATTACAATGGTAAGTTTCCTGTCATCGGCTAAATTTCATTTCCATAACTTACTTTGGACAAATCATAAGCTGTTTTCTTTCATGGATATACGGACAAGTACCAGATTCTTTTCTTTTGCATTCTCCAAATCGATTGTAAAACACGCAAAACTGCCGTTTCTTCCATATTCTTTGAGACAATGTTAATTTGGACTTCAGAACTGCTCGTCTTAATTGTGAGAACGAATAATTAATCAAGTAGACGATGAGAATTAACTACTAGATTTTTGTCGAAATGAATATAAATTTTCATAAACAGCAAACATTCCTTCAGCTTAACCCTTAACTTACTGAGCCAATCGCAATCCTGATGTTTGTGATTGTCGATGTAACGATTTCCGTTTAGAAGAAAACGATTCACTTAAGCGTTTTAAAGACCTGCCTCCATTTTTTCTGATAAACCGATTTCCACTAATATTTACTACTGAAGCCATATCTTTTGATTTGACTCGCTTCAGAGACTTTCCTCCGTTTTTTCTAATATATTTGCTTCCGTCAATATGAACAATAGCTGCAGTAAAATATAAAAAAATAAAAATAATTTGTTCCAAAAAAACCTAATTAATAAGCAACTAAAAATATACCTTTCTGAACAGATGAAGACTGTCTACCCCCAATCCTAATAGATTTCATGAACGTCTTTTTAGAAGGTTTTCTATTTAACCGTTTCTGAGCATGAGCTATTGACTTTTTCAAGTAGGACTGATAATAGAGTGAATTTGTACTAGTACTACTAGTTCTGGATTTTTTAATTAGTCTCATAGAAAATCTTTTAAATATCTTTGTCGTTGGAGATCCTTCCTGAATCTGTCTTGCCTTAGCTAACCGACGGACTGGAGAGAGTTTTAAACGACGATCAAGTTTGTACTTGGATTTCATGGTGCATTGACTGTTCCTAGCCAAAGTTCTACAATTAAATTCTGATGACACAACAGGTGCCTGATCCCTCATCACTACACTAGGATTTGCATTATTAACACCTGTACTAACATTTCCAACACTGTACGTAGTAAGACATGAAGAAACGTTATTTTTAATCAACTGAAACGCTGCATGTGCTGGATTAACATGTGGACGAACAACACCTGCAGGAACGCTAACTGGACGTATAGCAGTTGCACTAACTACCTTGGTACTTGCTTGATAACCATTCTCTTCCGTTTTAACTTTTAAAGACGCTAAACTGACCGATGCTGTATTTGCCCGGTTATGTGAGGCTAAATTATTTAAACTGTACGGAGTTACCCTAGTAGAAGGCAACGATTGTACTGAAGTAACCCTACTACTGTCACTACTACTACTCCTACTGCTAGAGCTACTATGTGTTCCTGTTCCAAAGACACAAGTTGAGGTGGAGGGGGTTGTTACATAAAACCTATTCCTATACGTTTCCGGAAAAACTTGTCTGACATAATTATGGGCCACATCATATCTGAAAGGATTTGGGTATTGAGGTACTTGGTGAGCACTTCCTGGGCTAATTCTGTTAACATATAAAGAGCGGTTTCCAGCATGGGTAATGTAGCGGTTTCTAACAATGGCTACGCTGTCAGGTACTCTAATTGAGTTATTCCGGCCTCTGCCACTGCTAGACGCGATCAAATCTGTCAAAGTCACAAACAATAGAATGATATCAAAACAATTATACATTCATGCTTACTTTTTTAAATTATAGTTCTGTTCTAAACCTAAACATACTTTGAAGCTGACTTATTTCCAGGCGTAGCTTGTCGTCAGATGATCCCATCTTTTAGGATTCCTTTAGCTCCCCTTGTGTCCACGACTAACCTCAAAAATACTAAAATTTTCAAAATTAAATATTAAAAAGGCTACAAGATAACCCACCATCACCATATACATACCACATATTACCAGATCTACATACAAATACAACATACCTAAACAGAGAGGATTAAACCAACAACCTAGAATCAAATCCCTTTGCATATATGTTATACCAGTAAGTTATCCACTTAAAAATTACTTCCATGCCCAACTAAATCTAAACAAATATTACTTACGACTCAGCAATGCCAGCATGCCAATATATGCATACTTGTCACTTGTCCAGCTGCACGTTACGTTGACTTTCTTAAAAAATTAAAATAATTACTGTAAAACTATCAACTAAACTACTAATAAACTTTATACAATCAACAATACCTTACTACATAATTGATAATTTGTTCGAGACCTGTCTACACTTACTAACTTAATTTATCATCAGCTGATCACTGATCAGCTGCTACTACATTCAACCTTTGCTCTCCTTAAAAACTATCTATTAAAATATTTAAAAATTCTGTTGTTTGTTAAAAAATAATGAACTAAAATTTATTGTTGAACGATAGAAAGAGAAGGAGGCTTCTTCCTTATTTCATTTTGGACGATAAATCCAGGACAGGAATTTTTTAAATTCAAATTCAGCATCCACTTTAGCTTAACGTTAAAAAAGAATTTGCAAGAAGATCCTTGATTTGCGAAAAGACTGCGAGTGCGACGTGATAAAAATGAGATAAACAACAAAAGGACTCAAAAATTTCAAGTGTGGAAATGATTCACGAATACAATACATGGAAAGGTATCTGGAAATCAACAAGCACATGCACAAATACATACATTCATGTAAACAGATATATGCAAATGCAAATTAGGTATATCTCAGTCACGTACATGTTGTGAACATATGATTTTACTTACCGCGGGAAATTCAAATATCACATGATATTTAGAGACTTCCCCAGAGTCGGGGAAATGTTTCATTATTTCTTTTTTTGTAAATATGGAAGATTGGTAAATTGGAAAAACTAATTTGCAAACAGAATATTTTAAAGACGCTGCTTTTTAAAAACATGGTCAAGTTTAGTCGTATTAAAGTCAGTCAATATTTTTGTGCGCTGAAAAATTTTGTGTACTGAGAAATTCACTAAAAACATGATTTGTCAGGAGTGTTTTCCTAATTTCGTTTTGCTACTATCAACAAGTTGAAACGCTATCCAACAACCTAACCATAAAAACAAACGTAAAGCTAAAGGTAAAGATTTTGACATTTTGTATTTAATGTGGTCTAGTTTTAGTGTAATCGGGCAGTAAATACTAATGAATAATCTACTCTTTATGTTTTTGTAGCGTTTTAAAGGTATTTTGAAGGCGACATTCCTGTCAGTCAAAATGCTTGCCATATCTAAGGGCGTCACGGGGAACATCCAGTTGGGAAGGAGGTTCTTGTGCAGGCATTTCATCTCCAGTAGGGCTACGGTCCAGAAAATTGCACCAGTGTATAGGTAGTTTGGATTTACAAATGACTTTGTATACTTGAAAATGAAGGAATATGCAGGATTAATTGATTTTCCTTTTTAAATGTTTTAAAATTTAGATATGCGTACGCAAGTAAAATGCCAACTAGTGTGATGTTTATACCAAAATTACAATTCTCTAGTCATCTGATAAATCAAATGAATCCAGTTTTTGGGAACAACATGAGAAGATTGCCTTTATGTAGTCACAACACAGAAAGATCCAGAGCTCCTGGGTGCAGGATTCATCGGTGTCAGCACCAACTGGCAGAACGGAAAATTGGCGACGATGTTGTCCCCCCTCCTGTAACTCCATTGAATCCTCTGTCTCCACCCCCTCCTTTTTCTCCTAGTCCTAGTCAACCTCCCATGCCACCTAGAAAGAAACCTACGAAGAAAGTGTCAAATTTTATGTTTACCAAGTTTTTGAATTTTGTTCAGAGCTATCATCAGATTATGGAGAAGAGGTTTCCACAAGCAATGCAAGTGTATCGTGTGTTTGTTGTTGGATTCAAAGTAACTATTACAGGAATTACATGCTTAAGATTTATATTTTGATCAGTTATGTTATTGTATAAAAGTTGGTAGGTTATAATATAATAATAATGACTAATTTGTTTTACTAGGATTTTTCAAGAGAATTGAATAACATATATGCAAAGGGATTTGATTCTAGGTTGTTGGTTTAATCCTCTCTGTTTAGGTATGTTGTATTTGTATGTAGATCTGGTAATATGTGGTATGTATATGGTGATGGTGGGTTATAATATAATAATAATGACTAATTTGTTTTACTAGGATTTTTCAAGAGAATTGGCGGAGTACGTTAAAATCAAAACCAAAGCGATGCTGTCTGCTGATGGTGTGCTAAGTTTAAGTCGTCAAGATCTGGACATATATTATAGGATGCCGAGTGAAATGTTCCGGGTTGGACCAACCTTACTGATGTCCGCACTACCTGGTTTTCAGTATATTGTGTTTCCTGTCGCGTAAGTCAGAGAAAAATTGATTTGGCAAGTCCTGTATCATACTGGTGCAGCTTTTTGGCTTGAAAAACGTTAATTTGATATTATAATATTTATACAGATACAAGTTCCCTAAAAGACTACTATCATCTCATTTTTGGTCACTACAACAGAAATCTCAGTTTGCAATAGACAATCAGAAAAAACGACTGTTTAACCAACGACCAGTACTCAGACATCTTCAAAATAATGTTGAGTCAATCAGGGATCAGCGGCAGAGAGATATTTGCAAGGAAATCTTATTCAAATTAGGAAGTGGCAGTCAGCCAGGAGTTCGAGAAATAATGAAGATAAAACCGTTATTTGAGTCAGATCCTTTTAGTATTAAGGCTATGCACGGTCCTCATGTGGTAAGAGATTGTAATCATAATATTGAAGCTCAGCATAATTATAGTGGATTAATTCGTATTTAATTATATCCCGTTTAGAAATCTCTCTGTAGACTGCACGGCTTGCATACCTGGTTTTTAAGTAGACGAAGGTTATTTGATAGAGCAGAAATGTTGTTTGTAATGGACCTGTCATTAATTCGTGAGGGAATATTTAACCTGAAGCCCGAAGAAATAAAACATGTTAGTTATCAGAATTAGAACTCTTATCACCTATTTTAGTTATGCCCGTCTAGCTGAATATGATATATGATATACCTATAAATGTGTTTTAATTTATCAGGCATGCTTTCTCCGAGGTCTCAATGCTGCCAACACTAGTCAAGAAGATATGGTGGAGTTTCTACAACAATGGGTGTCAATATCTTCAGCCATCCAGCCACATTCTTACTCTTTACTGTTGCATTTACCGATTCTCTTAGCTTACAACAACCCTAATAACTGGGCATTACTATCTTGATTTTTTCTATATCTTTATAGGGTAAAATTATAACACTGGTGCTTGCTTGCAACCGAAAGACAGTGATTATGACAGATTAAATTAAATTAAATAACTATAAGACGTAGACAAAATATACAACTCGAACTTACACATACTCTGTTCTTTTATTCCTTTCACAAATTATAAATTGAAATTTATTCACAACAAGATCAATCTGATTAATGACCAAACTTTACCTTCAATCTCAACGGCTTAAGTTTTGTTTTTGTTTGCTATCAAATCTTCGAGTAGAAGAATAAGTGCACAAGAAAGAGTAATGATTTAAATTTGTCACTCATATTGGTTGAACAAGCATTTTAACAAATTAACTACGTATTTAATTTTAGCTGCCGCGCTCTCTCCACCCTTCGTTCCAGTTCCTTTCTTCTACTCGCTCTTCGTTTTTCGCAAGCTCTATTTTTTAAGTGTTTATCCATTGAAATTTTACTAAAAAATGGAATAGAGCACGGTTCACAAAAATAATTTGGTTTGAAGTTGTGATTGTTTATCATGTGTGTTGTCAGAGCCTGGCGTTTTAAGTAGCTACTTGGACATATACCACATCTAAATGGTTTATCATCTCGATGAATGTTCAGATGAAGCCTTAAGTAACGCGGACTTGAAAAGGATTTACTACATACGTAACAAATATGACTGTGTACTCTCTTGTGAATCTTCAATTTTGCTTCACTTGCACACACTTTATCACAAACATCACACTTGACTTCTGTCGCTATCACTGAGGCTGCATTTGTCAGCGTTTGATTTTGTGTTTTGTGCTTACGATTAGTTCGTGAAAAACGACTGTCATGGTTCTTTTTAAATTTTCTATTAGACTCTGCACCTCCTTCAACAAAATGGGCATCAACATGACGGTTTAAATCTTCAACCGTTTTAAAACTTTGCCCACATTCTTTACAATTGATTTGTTTTACAATATTTACAATACCATGTGTCACTTCTTTGTGTCTACTTAGGTCCTGTTGGGTTTCAAATGTATTACCACACTCTTTACAGAGAAATCTTCCAGGGGTTTCTCTGTCATGTGTACTGGTGTGTCTTGTTAAATGCGCTCTGGTTAAGAATGCCTTCGAGCAGATTTCGCACTTCCATTTTCTTTCCTTGTGAATTATCTTGTGCACGTTTAAGTTGTTCTTCGAATAGAACTCTTTTCCACACACAGGACAACACAATGATTTAATACTATGCCAGATTCGTAAATGGTTTTGAAATTGTTCGTGCGTTTGAAATCCAAATAGACAATCGTAACACTTGATCTCCGTGTTTGGATCATGAAACGTCTTATGGCGCTGGAATAGCTTGCCATTCCTAAATTTTACTCGGCATTCTACGCAAAAGTTGTCATGAGTGTGTCCAGAAAACTTTTTCTTGGTTGTAAATATGTATGAGCAAGCAGTGCAGTATAATCCGCAGTGAGTACATTTACTGGGCTGTCGAATCGAAGACATAGATCGTTGATTGTGGGGGCATCGCTGTTCCATAATAAAAGGACTCTTATACTTTTCTTGGTTCGCATTTTCCACATCAGAAGCAAACTGTTCAGAATCAGATTCATGATTAGAAACTGTGCTTTTATGAGCTGACTGAATATGCTTGATTAGGTTATCCTTTCTTATAAACTCCTTATGGCAGATTTCACATTGATGCAGTTTCTTATTTAAATGATGAAGGAAAATATGTTCCTTGAGAGATCCTTGGCCTACATAGGAAATTTCACAGAACACGCACTTGTACCGCTTTCCATTTCCTTCATCATCGTCCACAGTTTCTAAGTGCTTGAGCTGGTAATGATTTCCAAGGCTATTACTAGTAGCAAATTTTTTGAAGCACATAATGCATTCCAGACCTAAAGACCTAGAAGACAACAATCCATGAGATCTGGCATGCCGTTTCAGCTCACTTTTCTTGTAAAAGTCCTCCCCACAATCGGCGCATGTATAATCCTGAACATGTTCCCCTAGATGAGTTAACTTTAAGTGGGCTGCTAGCAACTTTGCCGTACCACACTTAAACGAGCAGTCAAAACATTTGTACGCCGCCAAACTCCCATCACCTCCATTCCCATGAGTCCTCAGATGCTGTCTTTTACTTCTTTTGTTGGTCAATACCACTTCACACACCGGACATTTCCAACACGAACTGAAACAAAAAAATATCTTACAATCAACAATTGAGACACACAGGCATCTTGTGAAGAAAATACAGATAAATATTATATAATTAAAAACCGGTTTTACTCTAGCTTCACAGAAGTATCAGAATCAGCTGATCCAGGTGAATCCCCCCCAGCAGATTTGAAGTCTTCTTGGTTATCACTGTCGTCGTCACTCTGACTGCTAAATTCACTCAACTCATCAGCAGACGAACTGGAGGTACTACTGCTGCTTTTTTCATTCATTCTTATTTCTTTTGAAGCAATATTTTTACCCACTTAAATACTAAATTGTAAGACCCAAACAATTAAAAATACTCCCAAAATTAAAATTTAATTTAATGTTACCCGTTAGCCTACACTGGCTTGATTGACTTGACTTTGACTATTATCAGCTCTAGTGTCCTGGCTGGATATTCAACACATTTTCAAAATACCACAACAAAGTAATTTCCCGCTACTTGGAAACTACTCTATGGGTGAAATCTCTATATAGCACATATTTCAAGCATAATATAAACCTTGTAGCTTGGCATTATGCTATGCTTGTGCTAGTCTGCTAATTTGAATTTGAACACCATTACCATATGCCGGCTACGTTAGAGCTATCAATCCAGCCGCCTGCTACCCACGCCTCCCTGTCGCCCGTGAACGTGAATGGGGATATCCAATACCGGCTCATCCATCCCGCAATGTATTTCTCCAGTGTATACCGCTTCACACTTTCACAATCCTGATATTGTTTGTGTATTTAGAAATTTAGCCTGAGCTAACTATGCAATGCATGCATAGGAGAAAGATGCGTCGTCGTCGTGTCTTTTAGTTAGAAAAAAGCTTCTTGTCTTCTGGCCTTGTGTATTTTTGAAGCTAGCGACTAGCGACCATCCTTCATCCTTCCTTCATTCATTTGGTAGCTTCCGTAGTCATCCAAATGGAGTTTCTATATTTGGAAGTGTAAACAATACGTGCAGCCTTTTTACAGTAAAAGCACTAAAAAATTTTTTTAGGCGTCATTAAAAAATATATTTTAGTTTGTTGTAGTTGGATTTTAAGTTTTTTAATTGTGGTGTCAAATATCTGTACGCCGCCGTTGTTTATCAGGACCGCATCTTATGACATTTATTTAAGTGGATGTTGACAGAGAGGCGGAAATAATAGGTAAGGCATCTGATGCTCCTTCGTTTTGTTTACTGAAATTTTTGTAAATACAAGGTTAGGGAAGATTTTGAATTAGTTGTGTAATATGTTGTATGTGGATAGCAAAAAAATTAATTACTATTTTTCTTAAATTTTAAAACAGGAAGTAGATCATCAGTGACAGTGACCACATCAGCTGACCTGGAGTTCTTTCTGAATTAAGATTTATATAAAATTATCAAGAAAGAAGATATGGCTGGAGTTGTTAGAAGAACGGGTTGGCCACAGGGGGTTGCACCACCAACATCTAACAATACAAATGCAAAAGCTCAAGCAAATGGACCTACGACGTCAGCATACAATCTAAACAGAACTATTCATTTGTAAGAATTTAAAAAAATATAAATTTGTAGATAAATTTATTTATTGGGTCGTTGTTTAGGGCTGGGGTTAATATGAATTAGGAAGACCTAATTTATTTACTTCTATTGATGATTCTAAATGCATTGCTATGTAGCTCAAGTTTCTGTTTTTGTTGTGTAGACCTGGAGGAGAGCTAAATCCGGGAGAAGATGAAATAGACGGATTGAAGCGTTTGATGACAGAGGTTAGAATTTATTAGTTTTTTATGTACTCTGAAGGAGGAAATTCTTATAATTCTATAATAACAAATATCCAATGTAATTTGATGTAATGTATTCTATAAAAAATTGAGATGAAGCAAGAACAGTTAGGATATGATATGTGTCATGTGTGGGGTTGAGTTGCTAAAATAGTTGGTAGTGTATATGGCTTCTATCCATATCTACTAACAATTTCTTTAAATATATTTATAAAAAGTTTCTAAAAAGTACATTTCTTTTAATAGACCCTAGGACGACAGGACGGAGTTGCACAGGAATGGGTAGTTGAAGACACAATAGGTAATTGGTGGCGTCCTAATTTCGAACCTCCACAGTATCCGTATGTTCCACCACATATTACAAAACCAAAGGAACATAAAAAATTATTTTTGGTGCAGCTTCAGGAAAAAGGTATTTGTTTTTTATTTTCTGTGATTTAATTTAAGATCTGAGTTTTTAGATGTAGTTACTACTATTTTTGATAATTCAAGTAGACATAAGAACTTCCAGTTAGAAAACCCGTTATTTTATCTAATAGGTTTCAGGTGGTAAAACTTTATGCTTTTCTCGTTTGCTGATTCTATTATAATATGAATGATCTCTTTCAAACAGAAACGTCTCACAGCCATACTGGCCACAAAATGAAGCTTGTGTCTTTGGAAGAATGTATGAATGAACATTAGCTGAAATACTTAATACGGGATATACTGTAGCGGCATTAGCACTTAATTCCTTTACTTGCCATGTATTTCATTAGGCCATGTTCACTCAGTTTAATCATATATACGATTTTGTTTCTTCTGTGATATGAATATCTATAACTGGATATTTTTGTACGTTTGATTTGCAAACTTTGTCATGTCATGAGTCATGTATATATCAATTGTACCAATTTGTACTGTACTATAATCAACTAATCATTCAGTATTATCAATTTTCCGGAACCATATATTTTGCAAATATTTATAGTAGCTTTAAATACTAGTTTGAAAACTCAAATGTGAGTGCTACTTCTTGTCTATTTTCTTATTCTATAAATCAACATGCATTTTTGATACGTATTGCGTACGTACAACTACTACTGTATTCCAAAATGTCAGCTATTCAATTTGTCATTTGTAAAAATGCATCAACAAACTGTAGTTGCCTTGTTGAACCTCAAGGTGGTAAACTAGAGAACACATATAGTAGAAGAGTAGGGGTAGGAAGGAGAAACTCTCTTTCGATATTATGTAACATAACATGTATTAAAAATTACCTCATGTTTTTCTTAAAACCATTTACTTACGATTGCTAATCCGTAATATTCCATGACTGAAACAAATATAATTATGATATATTGATCTGTGATACTATATTGAGGAGTTGGAATGAAACTGCGATCTGATAAAAATATGAATGGCTAAAGTTTTGTTTTGGGCGTCATCAATCAATCTTTTAATCTAAATGTTTGTTCAAGTTTTATATAATCATTACAATTTATGGATATTGGAGGCTTTGATCTTCAATGAAGACGGTCGTTAGCAGTTTTAGTTTTTTTAAATGCGACTGTAACCACTTAGAAGGCTTTGACCCAAAATTCAACTTTAAGCCATATGTTTATTGTGCAGTGGTATACCTATTCATACTCGTAAGTTATGTACCTGAAATGGAATGTACAAAAATTTTGATATTCGGGAAACCTGAATAATAAGAGGTTATCAAAGTATTTTCGTAATGTCAAGGATGTGAAGACGATCTGTTACTTTTAGAATAATTTCTAAGTACTTACTAATTTAGTCAACATATTTTAATTTTAAGTTACTGATAATGATATATTTTTTTATTGTCGAAATGCTTCGTAAATGTGGAATTTTCTGAAGCCGTGATAACTTAATATATGAGCTGACTGTAACATTTTCAAACAGCTTTGTTCGCAGTACCGAAGAACTACAAATTGGTTGCAGCACCATTGTTTGAGCTGTACGATAACGCCCAAGGGTATGGACCTATCATTTCGTCATTGCCACAAGCTTTGTGCAGGTAACAATAACCAGAATTCTTGTCTTAGTAGCTGTAATTCTTGTAAATATAAAAAAATTGTAACAAGGAAAATTTATGATTGGGATTATGATTGGCGTAGACTCTTTGAGAGAAAAGGGCTTTTGTTTACGGTGTATTGTAAGACTAGTTGCTGAATCTTCAGCTGGAAAAATGTTGGCAAACCCCAAAAGCCTATCAGTGTGACAGTGTGTAATGATTTTCAGTTTTGATTTGTAAAATGACTTACCATGCTAAATTCAGTGCTGTTTTGTAACTGATTAGGTAGCAGTTTATGTATAAATCAGGATGTATTCACAGCGCATGCAGTGTGGTGTCATTGCTAACTTACTCTGGAAAGGCTTTAAAATGTATTACTAAACTGTGAACAAAAGAAGTCTGTAATATTTTTATTTCTCTGTATTGGTCGTAATTTTACAGTGGTATCTTGGGAAGAGGCATTTTTATAGTTTGTCGTTTTTCATTTGAATTGTCTGTCATAGTCGGTTTTACATAGCTCATTTTAATATTTTAATACCTACCTAATTGATCATTTATCTGTTTTTTAAAGTGCCATGTACGTAATCTACATATAATCACACCTTGCTTTGATTTGGTTTAAAAATAAATAATTAGTGTAAAATCTAGATTGTTATAATACATCTTTTCTTTCTAGGTTTAACTTCGTGTATTTGTAAAGAGCAACAGTAAGGACTGAAGAACATTGATGTGCCGCGTGCAATTGTTTGGGTAATTCGTAATGGACTTCTTTTTAATGGAAACAATTCTGTGAGGATGGAAGTTTGGCGTGGGCATTTAATTTTTTTTGAATTTTATAGATATTAAGCGTTAAGCTTCATAGAAATACATATTACGTAATGATGTTTCTGAAATCGTGTTGTCTATTAAATCTTTAGATCTTATTTTCGTTCCATAAAATGTTTAATTCCTTGCACCCAAGGTTAGAAGTTAAATTTTAATAAAACATTACTGTTTTGTATTCTGTTGTATTAAAATACCATTTTTGCAGGAGAGCATGATCATGACTCTTCGGCAAACTTATGTTCATCTTAAAAGTTTGTAGTTTTGTTAGCTCTAATTCATGCTTTAATTATGCATGGCTGGAAAGAAGGAATTCCATTGAATTTTGCCAAACATTGTTTTTAGTACGATCTACTGTATGTTTGGAGGGTAGTCCCTATATATACTCGCTGTGCAATGGCTATTTACACTCGGCTAAATGCAACGCGCGCGCTATAGCCGAATTGTATTACTATGGTAAATATGCGAGCGCCCAGCTGTAGCACGTGCGTTGCAGATAGCCGAGTGTAAATAGCCAATGCCCAGGCTATATATATATTTAGGTGGTTGTTCTATTAATTGTTGCAAATTTGATTTAGCCTGACGATTCAGGAAAGGCAAACCATACAGCTTTCCTTTAGTTGGACAAGTTGACTAGTACATGCATATAGGCTAAAATACTCGACACAATACTGTAAAGGTTCCAACGATGAACGACTCATCCATGATGTTTTTTTCGAAGGTACTAACACGTAAAATGTCATATCGAAACAGAACAGGAAAAGGAAATGAACGACTTGCTCATCATATCGCCCCTATTTATACCCATTGTCATCCGATTTTTGATCCACTGGCATCCTTTTGTTTGCCACGTTTCAGTCATATTATTTTTTCCGCATTATGCATTTTATCATACTTCCGAATGGGAAGTACGTTATTGTTTAGATTCATTTCAGTAATAACTTGATGAGTCAAGCTGTGACTGCATAAACCTTACGCTAATGCATCGGATGAGAGCTGATATCTGTGTTATGATGCGCGAAAGCTTACGTCTTGTCCCAATCCTTTAGTCCTTCAAAAACATTTGGAACGCCAGAAAGAAAGAAAGATTTTTTGTCTTATTGTGTTCGCTCATCGAGTCGAGCCCAATTCTGACATTTTCATTACATTGACTAGAGATGTTTCCAAACGTTATATTATGCTTCTTGGGTACTTTCAAATAGCTCAACTAAGCTTTTTTTGTTTCTGAAAGCGCAACACCAGAAAACGGAAGCTGATATTGGATTCAGTCAGTAAGGTTGTAATATTGTACTATGAATTCATACACATATCTTAATACTATCTTACATATCACTCGTTTATATACGAGAATCAGGTCCAACAGAGTTCATTCTAACCGATCCTTAGTTCATACTTGAGGATTATGTAGTATCTTTCCATTTTTCTAACAAAATAATACAATATCATTCCCATTCCTTTTTCTCGGACATATACATATGTGCATTCAAACATTAGAACTTCCTCAAGTCTGGAATTCAATTCCACTTACTTGCTTGGGTTGAAATAAAAAGTTCATATATCATATCTGTATTTTTGTCGTTTTCGTATCCCCTTTTAGAATTCTTTTATGACTGCCATTGTTTTTTTTATGAAGTGAGTATAGTGTATATGAGCAATGCCCTTTTTTGTAACACTCCTATGTATTATTTGTATTCATTGAGCGGTGTCCGCAAGGGTTTGTCCAATCCAAGTTTTGGCTTCCAAAAAATCCAATGTTTCTCAATGTCGACAAGTGTAAATGAAAGATCTCGTAGTTCCATTTTGCACATTATATGTTATCTCTCTCTGCTATATGGTTGCATGGTTTTTTAGTCATACTCCTGTTATATTTGATTTGTATCGGTTATCTTGCGACCAATTGTCACTGCTAGCCGATATGTAATGTGTATAATATGTGATTCCAACAATTCGAATTCATATGAAACCTGTGGTTAGCCAGCCCAATTTTGCTGTTCCATTCGTCAGAAGGTTAAAACAATCGGAGAAACCGTTTTAGAATAGATTGTTGCGTTTTCAAGTATTTTGAATGATGAATTGTTTAACAACATGTGCAGTCATCATAACTTGCTAGGAAAGACTGTGTTTTTCTAAATTTTTAAGATAGTAATTGTTGTTGTGTAGTTTGAGGGAGTTGTATGTAACGTTAATTGCCTATATAGACAAGTAACGAATTATCATGGAATAAAATCATCATTTACTTGTTGAACCAACTGACATTTACTTTGCGACACGAAGGAATCCGGGCGTTTTGGAATCGTGTTACTTTCTCCCCAGGGAAAAACGATAAGAGAGGATGAAATCATTTCGGAACGATGATTTTTACGATGAAGATGCACATTAATGTACTTTTTTTTACAGCCAGAGCAACGTCAGCAACAGCATTTAGCTTCAGCGATGTGATGTGATGACATGACCACCCTATGTATGGAATCTCACATCCAACGAATCACGACGACGACACTAATGCCTTAGAAGCTTTTTTCTGATATATATGGAAGATATGCTCTTGTATTTACTCCTTGTACCCACAGTACACTGAGTACACATTATGCTATGTATTTTTCCTACAATATTATGTACTTTCCATGCCTCATCGTATGCCTCGGTCTTGAATGAACATTACTCCCTTGCTTTCTTTCTATTCTCTGTCAATTTTGCCTGTCATCATGTTTCTCGAGTTCCTCCCGTTCACTAATACTTCCATCATATCTTTCCGGTTCGTTTGGCCCGCATGAGAAGAGCAAAAAGTGGGAATCTTATAGGCGAATGCTCAACGATGACGCTCGTATCATCACCATTTATTGTCTATGGTGAATAGAAAAGAAAGCAAGATGGTTTAGTCAGATATAGGATGCCGTTGGTAAAGTGTTTTCTTAAGTATTCAACTGCCGTCAACTTATCAACTCATTTTTGCATTAGAAGAAATATCAGCCATTGTTATAGTCATGAGGGAACATTTTGTCTATAGAGAGCTTCATTGCAAATAATATACAACCCATGGGATAGCCTATAAGTTAATGACAAGAAGACAAGCTCCAAATTGTAGATAACAAGTCTAACCTAGTTGGTTAGCTGTCTTCGTCATGTTGTTTCCTACTTTATTTTTAACAGTGATTTTATGAAGAAAGTACGCAAGTAATTTGATGTGGTTAAAGTATGTGTACTTTGAAGAACGCTTACGACTTTTAAGATATAGCCATGAAACTACAGATATCCCTTTATAACATGTTTGGCCATTTTCAGAATGAAATTTGTATTGTTGTTTAAATTGGTACTGAAATCGCCTCGCTGTTAAAAATGTCTATCTTACTTTGGGCATTCTGACCACAATAAATATTAAAAAGACAATTCAATAAAAAAATTAAAGCTCGCTGTTTTTGTATTTTTACTTGCAATTACTTTTACGTTTTGAATACAAAGATATATGTATTAGTATTGGCTGTATAAATGGTTATTACGCTTGCGAAAATTTTTAAAAGTAAAGTTTTTAAATATAATTAAAATTGGCCATTAAATTAAGTGTATTTCCATTCCTTTTTATAAATAGAAGTAAATTAGAAGGGGAAGAGATTCTACGCAAGGTTTGATTTGACGACAGAAAATGTTAACGTTGCAGGCTTACAGTGAATTATGGGGGATTAGTAAATGAATTTATGTCCTATAGAAAA
Organism: Orchesellides sinensis; assembly: GCA_027744375.1. Taxonomy (NCBI): domain Eukaryota; kingdom Metazoa; phylum Arthropoda; class Collembola; order Entomobryomorpha; family Orchesellidae; genus Orchesellides; species Orchesellides sinensis. Next base: position 20,642 of record JAHZNG010003436.1, read on the forward strand.
ACGAAGTACGAAAATGGTGACGAAACGATAACAGGTAAACAGTAGTGCGGGCTACCCACTTGAAAAGAATAGAGACATCTATAATGCAATGCAGGCAGGGGCTGCGCAATATAATACCTACCAACCTACCTACTTTCTTTTCCACAGCGTATCCTCCCTCTGCCTTAATGACTCCTTGTATCTAGCCAAGAAAGTAATCACTTGTGTAGTTCTTTCTAACAGATAAAGTGAGAGGATAACTATTAAAATGGCACCAAAGAGGGATACTTTCTCCATTTCTTTCTCTATGTCAAAATCTGTTGCTTTCTCCAACAGATTGGCTCCTGTCTGCTCGATTGCAGAAAACACACTCAGCAAAAAAAAGCTAAGCTAGATTCATTTTTCAGGAACCAGACTCTGATGATGTCATGAGTAGGAAATGTTGTTCATATGCCATTCATATACTTTCTGCTTATGTTATTGTACAAATGTATATGCATATATTTGTATTGTATTCAGCAAACATCCAAGGAAGCTTTCAGATAAGTAGGTTTAAGTGAATGAGTAAATTACAAGAAGTAAAACGATTCTCCCTTCATTTCCTCTGGAGACAGATTCCCTTCCATCTAAATACCATTATCCGCATAACAGAGCTACAGTATATACATAATATGTATAAATTAATGTACTTTTTGTCTGCCAAGACGTAGGTGGCATAAACAACGGAATCCCTTAGCATGATGATAGGAAGCTATCCACTATTTCTCTCATATCTTCTATTAAATGTGGGTACTCCGCTATTACTACTAAAAACGAGAAAAGTTTTTAGCATATCTGGAGGCACACTAAATGAAACTGAAAGTCCTTAATGGAATCTAAAATGTGATATTCATCCCTAAATAGTTATCCATGTATAAGAAGTGAAAATAAGCGAAATGTGTAGGGAAAAAGAAGATCACGGCAAAATGAGAGGGGAAGGCTGATAGAAAAGAACAAAGTGGGTAAAAGCAAAAAGCGTACTAACATATAAGCTATTACTACTTTTCTTCTGCTCAGTTGCTTGTCAGGAAAGGAAGTAACTTGATCTAGATCCAACATTACAACTGCTCCTATCTTATGCTTGTCTCTGCTTTTCTTAGATTCTGTTGTTTTCTATGCGGACCTAAACTCTTCTTTCTCAACTTAACTTGGACCCCTTATTTCTTTCCCCTGTTACCTAAACACTTTCACATACACACCCCTTTTATTAGATAAAATATCTGTGGAAAAATAAAAATTCTATCGGCTTGCCTCGCGCATATTATACGGTTATGTTAACCCACTGAATCTTCCATTCTTAAAATGGAAAGATGTACTGTATTGTTCATATAAAGGTGCATGGGAAGTAAAAAAGTAATATCCACTCAACATTATGTATATAAATATGTTTTCGAGTGTTAAATGCCTATTTGTAACATGTAATGAGAGCTTACTAATCGGTGCAAATGCATTTTATGCTCTTTGCCCGTTTTTAACGATGTCTTATCACCAGTTGTAATGACTTTAATGTTCCTTATCACTGATACTAATAGCCATTCATTCATTACTCTCATAGTTTCCGAGACTCTGTATGCTATGTATGTATAACGAACTTATTGCAGTTAAGAAACGACACTTTCACCCAAAACAGATTTTTAGACATCATATTATATCATGGTATGTCTCCATGTAAGAATGTGGAATAAGTTTATACGCATATTATATGGAGTTAAATTACTTCCTTGCTCCTGAGCAAAACTCTCTTGTTTCTTTCTTTTCATGATCTTAGGGCCGATATTACGCTGTACATTAAAATATAAAGCTGGAGAAAGCTTCGAGAAATCAAGCATATATGAATGTGATAATATATATCCTGTACATATTTGTAAAGCATATTACAGCAGCAGATTAGATACATATAATATTAGCCTGCTTGTTACATAAACCCATACAAACCTTGTACAAAATTATAGAAGAAAAAATTTGATGCAGTCGTAATATTATTCAGTATGATATGATTTGCTGATACTGTACACTATGGTTATCAACGTACGTTGTACGTATATTGTGGTATCCAATAATATCTGGAATGGAATAATACATAGGTACATATATGGGATGTTCATAAGAGCATCTATTCATTGCAATCTGAATTAAAGACCAGAAACTATTCCAGTGCGCTAAACTAGAAGTGTTGGCACCAAACCAAGATTTTTCTTACGAATAAGCAAATGCAAGTGGCACGGCATGATAGGAGAAAATGGTTGTGCACTTGTAAAAATGTATATACCTACATAGATGCATGGGTAAGCTCAAATTTCCAATGCTGGAATGACCATAGCCAACAGGAGTTGGATGAAATGAACATTTGAGAAATGGCAAATACGTTTAAATGATACCTCCTGTACCGTTTATTAGCGTTCCGTTAGTACTGATTAGTCGTACTGTTGCTGTCGTTTTATAACTTTTTGTTACGTTCGTAAGTATTAAAGCGAAGCTATATAGGCATCTCCAGTTGTAATAAAAAGAATGAAAAATGAAAAATAGTGCATGTAATGTGTACATATACATATGTACATTATAGCCAGTTATACTTTACATCTACATTTTAGATTACTTACTGACGCTCCAAAATTACTGGAATATAGGAAATGGCCTTTGTGGTGAATTAGAAGAAGGCCATTCTATCTTCCATCAAAATTCAAGACGCTTGGCAAAGCAATGAAAATGTAAAAGCAGCAGAGAGTATCTTGGCCGAGGGACTCTTTTCTTACTTTTCCCTGTTGATCGGAGTTTTTCTCAGGCTGACAATGGTCTTGCCAACAAAAGTCAAAATTGGAATGAATATATCCCTTGTAATGTGCGAAAGCCACCTTTCCTACTTCTGTTTCTGGCTTCTTTCCATTTCGGCATTTTCCTTCCTTTCCAAATGAACGTACAAGGTCATATCTAGTGTATAGATATATATGGAGTAGGAGTATGAATCTACTGATCTTAGATGTTGCTTATTCTTTTAATGGTTTTCTTTTTGTATATATGACACTTAAAGGGGTGCTTGGTCTTTTTGATGAGACCTATCTGTTGCTGGAGAAAATTCTTTTCTTTCCACAATAATTTTTTGCATGTCAGTTTACAACTTAGGACATTGCCAAGTCTTCCAAGATATATAGACGTTTTTGTTTTACCGTTCGGATCATCTTTGTAATTTGCCGAAATTTCTCGTTATGGTACTATTTTACTTTTCATTCAACAATTTTAGGATGTGAGAGAAATACATATAGTTGCAACGATACTGTCAATCTTTTGTCAAACAAACCAAAAAGATTGCAAATGTGACAAAACGTTTGCGTTTGTTCTACTAACAAAGGCATGATATCTACCGTGTTAAGCATATAAAGTAATTTTTTACAGAAACAGTAAAACATTGATGCAACTGAACGTGCGTAAGATGTAATTACATTATAGAAAGTCCTATTGAATTATTTGAATCTGAAAATCTCAAATTTCCTTTAAAAATGAATATAAAATTAAAATTACATCTACAAACATAACAAACAAAACGTAAATCGAAAGATATTCTCATTAATCCATTCTATAATTTAATACCATGCATTTTATACTCTAAGCACGCAACATGGTTTACGAAATAGGTTTTAAAGAGAATACTCGACGTTTCAAAGCATGACAAAATTTCTTGTCACTTCTCACAAGTCATCATGTCAAAGTTTTGGAATGTTGTTTATTATTCTTTGTACCGTGTTCCGTCATGATTATTTATTTATCTGGGAGGCTGTGGACAAAACTGATGTGATGCTCCTTATACGTTTATGTTATGTTGTATCAAATATATGGATTAAGAGGACAGTATTTTAGTACTGACTACACATACATAGCTACATAAACCCATTCTTCCTTGCACACCTTTCTATTGGCTCGGTACTTATTTGATAGCACATCATAGTAGAAAATGGTAAACGTTAAATGTTCTCTGAATGTAGAGTTGCTAATATCCCCTATTCTATGTATAGTTTCTTCATTTTGCGAAAGCACTTTTCAACGTCGGTTGTGTCAACATAAATGAATGATACAATAAAATGGAAGCGATTCAATTTGATATGTACGGTTTACTCGAGGATATTTAAAGAAAACACGGTTGGAATTCAGTGACAATTCCTGTAAATAAATACTTCAACGCTCGACAAGCCTAGGCATGGGACCATTTTAAAAGAAGGAGTAAAAGCAACGTATCAAGTATACCGCTCCATTTACATCTCTAACTCTGTATTTACAAGGTTATGCATCACAGCAATTTCGGAGATTAACTGGATTCTTTGTGAGGCATTCGCACGCATTATACATAAAGACATAAACTGAAACGCTACCGGAGGAATTTCTAGTTTTCACTCACAGATTCTAGCATTTTGGGATAATAATTAATGACCATGTAGAAAGGAGAATTGGTTTATAGAGATAGGACGGAGACAGTTCCAGAAGCTATGGATTACAATCGGGAGGACTTATATGTAGCTTGGTTTACAGCTACAGTCAGCTAATAAATCAATTTGTCAGGTGGTCTGTCCGACTACAACATTCCACATCGTCTCAAAACATGAATGCTTATGAATTAGGTAGGATGACAATTGTACTTCATATATTTAGTTAGTCAAGTCCAAGTCATTAAGTCAAGATCCGTCTCCGAATATATTCCGAGGTAACAAAACCGTGTAAGGTATAATAAGTTTTAACCAAATTGATAATTGTGCTTTCACTGGCTTTCTTCCTGCTTTGACTCCTCATTAATAATACCTACTCTATGAATCCTAGTGTGGTATTTAGAGAAAATATCGCAAAAAATATCACCATGATGTAAAATTGTTTCATGTATATTTATGTTTTTTTCAAACTTTGTAGTTTGTACTAAGCAGATTATGGGAATGGTAGATTGGGCAAGAAAATTAAAAACTTCCAGTTGTGGTTTCTTTATACATTCCATGAACTCAAAAAATAACTCGTCTGGACTAGAGAATACATACATTCATCATTTTACATCCTCAGCTTTGTAATGAAGAAAGACATATAGCTGAAAAAGATACATAAATAAGCCACCAGTGAAGATTAAGATGAGAAAGTCACCAAAATTTCTAAAATATAATATCTCAATGATAAATGAAGTTGACGTTTTTAGCTTCAGGTATGATATATTTTGGAGGAGAAATAGATGACAAGACAATCCACTCCTTCCCCAAAATCTGGCAAAGCATGGAATGATCCTTAAACAGATTTTCACAAAGACTGGACCCGGTATATAAACCTATCACCCATTTCTTCTCACGCTATTCTATTGGTGACTGGTGTTTTGCGACATTTTCCATGCTCATAACGATATTATTCGACAAAGCCAGAATCTAAAATACAGTTGGATGACTGCCTTCTCTCCCTTTTC
>JAHZNG010003437.1:0-24808 GCA_027744375.1 Orchesellides sinensis
TCATAGCAAGTTTAGCCAAGACATCGGATGGTAGCTGGTCATAAGAGCTACTTCCCTCAGGACATGAGTAATGATCATAATAATCACCTAATGAAGCAATTTAAGTATTTTGACAATCCTTCATACCAATATTTTCCAACACATTTGTCAAACACAGATAAATTAAGAGAGTGAGGATTGAACGCATCAGTCATAAAGCAAAATGAAAAATCTCCCAAGTAATACTTTGAGCTGTCAAGCTCCAAATTAAAATCGAGAAATTCTTTCATTTATTTCATATTATGCAGTTGGTATACAGTATACACTAACCTGTTGTACTTTCCCAAAAGGTTGGCTCCTGAGTCTCAGACATTGTAAGTGTCCATGCCCATGAACCCTTTCCTTTCTTCGTACCCAAAACTACATAAGCGTCCAGTCCAAAGCTAAGCAAAAGGCATGTCAAAAGAACTGCGTGGTCTTCTACAGTCTATTCAACCATGTTATAATTATCAGTAATATGTCATGTCACATTAAATTATTAAGATCTTCTTGGGTATAGTTTCGTAGCAGTTGTATTTTATTACCCCGGATTTTGAGATTATGGTCGTTTCTACATTTTGCCATCGTTCCGACAAGTAACAGCCCCCAATCCCATTCTGTATTCCAGGTAAAATTTTATTGTGAAACTTGGTCGCAGTGATGTTCCCATTATCAGCGTCCGTGTTAACATTGCCACCATTTCCGTTTTCAATTGTCGGCAATAAAGACACAAACCAAGCGGCCTGAAACGGTGTGGCAAGTAAGTCATCAACCAGAAGGGGTTTGACAAATGTCATTACTGGTCTGTTTAAGTCATCGACATCATGTAGGTAAAAGAAAAAATGCTCAATTACCGTAAATAATTACTCAATTTACCAAATTTTGCACTGTACATTTGATGGGTTTATCATACTATCACCAAATCAATCATGCATTCTGCCATGCTAGATTAGATTTTTTCCCTACCTGGCAAACATTTTCTCATCATAAGCAAATAGCCTTATAAGTCGAAGCTGATGATCAGCTCTAATTTCTATGTAGTCTTTCCACCATCGTTTGGCCACCGCAATGAAACATCTCTCAGAATCTTCGTGGATGGCTTTGTCATCATTTACTTTGTCCAAATATGTATTTTCTGAGACTCTCTCGTGAGGTGGTGTTGGGATGAGGCTGAGACGGACATTTAAAATGCCCGCACAAATGTTATGTTGAGGTCCTATGATGAAGAATGAATACAAAGAGAAAGAAAAAAAGCAAATTAGAATTCATGTTGTGAGTTCCCATCAGTAATATTTTACCCCCCAAAAGAATGATTTAGTAAAGATGATGACGTCTATATGGTTTGTTTTGAAAAACTAATAAAATATATTGGGAAATCGCAACTGTGCCTGTGACAAGCTATATACGAAGATGAATTTGACGAAGATTTTTGTAAGTGGGACTGGCTACTTTATACTCACCAATTCCCATCAACTCAAGAGGAAAATTCTTGAACCCGTTTTCAGTAATGAGGACTGAACGCCAATCATGTGCACCATAAGCTACTAAAGAGCCTCCCAATACGTGAAGATTAGGATCTTCACGGACAACCATAATCCGTAACGGTTCTTTGATGCTTAGAAGTTTAGCGGCAACACTTCCGTCTCCATCTGAAAAAAATAGTTTGAAAAATCATGCGTTTTAAACATTATTTTCTAAAGTACAACCATAAATCTTTTAATCCTACATGCACATTAATTATGTTTTTACTTTAAATGAAATTTTCTTCTGAGAATTTCTATAATAAACTGATAGTGTCAAATAAATTTTTACATGTATTTTATTCATGGGATTAATTAATTACTAAATTCATGACTAGCGTTTTAAACTGTAACTGGACTGACCATAGAAGCCATATGCAAAGAGAACATTGCATTTGATCCTTATGTAAATGGATTTTTTAGGACAATTTACGTAAAGCCATAGCAAAAACGTGTGTTTACTGTAAAATCAGCATGATTTCTCTGAAGAAACAATAGAATAGAGCATGCTTATATTTTATTTGATACATACCATCAAAGCGTCCAATATCAATTAGGAAAACCTCTTTGAAATCAGGATCACAGCGGCACGCTACTTGCTTTGCGGTGAAGCGTTGTGATTTGTAGAAAACGTGAAGTACTAGTTTGGCACGGAGCTCTAAAGCGCAGATATTGTTTCCCGATCCCATACTCCCAGATTCTGTCTCATCTTCATCGAGTAAATTCTCTAAAAAGGATTTTCCCCCTTTTATCTCAAATTTCAGGTAATACTTACCTGTTTCAATAATACATTTATGATTATAATAATTTTCCACAAGACAACTTATTCTTTATATGTTACATGATTAGAGATCTATTAAGATGATGCATGCAAATTTACACACCTGATTTCCTTAGCGTCTTTTCAACTACGTCATCATCCGATTCTTCTGAATATGAACTATCTCTATCAGCATAATATCTTGTAGTATCCTTATCCAAGCCATCCCTTTTCGAAATATTTGCAGGCCGTGATAAATGATATTCTTTTTGTTTCACAAAGCATACCATTTACGATTAATTAAAGCAAGCCTCAGTAATCCACTCTAGGAAATTTTAATGCTTTTATGTATGCCTTACTATATGACGCTATATCATTCTCATAAATACCTCTTCCAGAACCATTGCTGCTTGCATTTTGATCCATATTGTCCATAAAGCTTTTGATAAGGCCTTGCTTATACACCTCGTTAATTACTTCATCAGGATTTATCTCATCGATATCATCCTTCACACTGCAGATCTGCCTTACCATCTTCCTCACAGCAATGCTCATTCCACTCTAAAACAATCAAATGAAACCAAACACGGACTTTTAAAAAATGTTGAAATATTAAAAGCGTTTTCGTTCAATCAAAAGCTTTGTTGAGATTGAAATTGAAATGCTTTTAAAGTTTGTTGATTAGCATGAGCGCGAGCGTTAATTTAGCTCTGTTGCATTTTGCATGCATTTACATTCATGCACTTTGTTGCCATCTACAATACATACGAAACACTAGCCATTGATACAACTAAAATTGGCGCGAAACAGCTAATTTTAAATTTTCGTTGTATACTTAAATTTCTGTGGATGGAACTCAAACTCAAAGTCAGTCAGTGTTATCGCACCACCGGCAGAGTAAACAAACAACTTTTTTGGTAAGGATAAATCATCTGAATTTCATATATTTTGTTGAATATAAAGTGGTAAATGTACAAGAATTTAAAGTTTACTAAATTATTGATTTTTTTGTTACCTTTTCAAGCTGTTGCCGAAGTTTATGTCGTAGAGCGTCATCTGTGTTTGTGTCAGGTGGTGGATCCATGATTGATTGGATTTGACTTGTGTAATCAGCTGTGAATATTACTGGCTGAGAACTAAAGGGGAATTGAAAACTGAAGATAGAAAGGATTGAATTTATTTGTGGAGCAGCCAGTGAAAGATGCCGTACGCTAATCAGCCCTCCATCCACATCCGGGAACTGACAGGGGAGAATGTCAAGTTTCACGTTGAGGATACGGACCTAAGGTACGAAAAATCGGTTGTCGTGGTTACTCAGAAGTAAACAAAAGGTTCTTTGTCGGGGGTGCTTTTGATTTGTTTGAATTTGATAGGATTTATATTATCATGGCAATAAATTGTAATAATCTGTGGAAAAGGGAGCTGTCCAAACTTAGCATTTTACTGAAAAAGATTTTATGTACATTTTAAGCGTGATTTATCTTAACCAGTGCAAGGTTTTCAGTGACTGAAAATATATTTTTTCACTGTTGACAACATCGCACAGCTCCCTTTTCCACAGAGTATTACAATTATTAATTAATTATATTATTAAATGCATTAATTACTCAGATATCCATCGTTAGTCGGAAACTTGTTTGATTTCGTTGCTTGTCTATATTGATTGTAATACGTATTCTAATTGGCTTACCGATGGTGATTGGAAATGGGTGATCTAATATGATAAATTTGATGTTTCTTATGTTTAGTGTCGCAAATAGTGTCCGGAGAGTAATGATTGCGGAAACGGTATGTTTAGTTTTATTTATTTATCTTTTGAATATCCACAAAGAAATTCGTTTTTAAAGTAATTCTTCTATCATCTATCCATAACCCATTTTAAAAACGATTCTAATTTACATTTCTAGCCAACAATGGCAATTGACTGGGTGCAGTTTGAAGCCAATTCAACCGTCCTGAGTGACGAGTTTATTGCCCATCGAATTGGAATGATCCCGTTGACTTCAGATGACGTGGTTGATGCAATGAAATACACCAGAGTAAGCTAAATGAATAGCGTTCGACCATTTTTTTACCTGATCTCGAATCTTGGTTTAATTATATAATTGGACGGTGTGCTTAAGATGTAAGCTGCATAATATCGTTTGAATTGGGTAATATGACTCTCACTACTTGCTGGAAAGGTACATGAGATTTAGGAGGTGGTAGCTGTTGTTTTTGCAGTTTAATTTTTCTTCTGAGATGAATTCTAAGCCGCCTTTTCTTTTCATACAGCTTTCTCTTTAGGGTGTTGTGACGAAAAATTTCGAAAGATAATCTGATAGTTGCAAGTGCGAGCCCAAACATAAGTAGGAAAAATGCTGCATACAAGTTAGCCATGACCAAGGGTTTAGGCCCAGTATCCTCATCACCCTTATAATTTGTATTAAGATCAAATACATTTTCTGTTGAATTTGAGGCAGCAGCTTGTACCCGCAGAACTTTTGCAATGCTGACTTGATAATCGTCTAAGTATTTATCAGCAAGCCCCATTTCATATATTGGATAGCTGACTTTATCAAAAGCTGGAAGCCAAGGGGCATATTTAGGAAGCACCCATGCTGAACCAACAGGAGGTGTTACAAAATCAGAGATGTGAAAATTATGTCGTACCTTCCAGTAACGTACTTCCATCATGTAATCAATATATGCCTTGTAAATTATGCATGTAAACCTGTCTTTGAAAGTCCGGTCAAGACAACTATACTTGTCATTGTAGATATCCATCTTTTCTCCAATATATCTGATATAAGACAATGGGGATTTAGTTATGAAGACGTACGCAATTCCACCTAGATGTTTCATACCCCATTTGTATGTACTGGTCGCAAGCTCGGCGAAAGTACTTGGGGGAGTTTCCACACGTGGAAACGTAAGAAATGTAAAGAGTTTTGAACGATAAGCCGTAGTAATTATCATAGCAAAGAACATCCAGAAAATCACGAACATTCTTGATGGAGTTGCGTTGAAATCAAAAGGAGTTCCTAAAAGTTAACACACTGTTTTATTTCATGGGAACATTATATTAGCTCATTAGCTCAGGTAAAAGTTACAGTATTATAATGAAAGTTACTTACCTTGCTCTACTAGCTGACCAAATGTAATATAGAAGGATTTGTAGCTTGTCATGAATTCAGCCTTTAGCTTGGCTAAAATTTCGGGTTGACTCTTACCTTTCATTACAGCAGGAATTTCATATTTGATAGCATTATTGTGAAGCCACTTTGAAACGAAGAATGTAAAAACAGTAGATGCTATGAATGCCATCCAGCAGCGTAACTGGAATGGGTAGAAAATCGCTTCCCATTCAAAGATTGGCTTTGGTTTAGTTGAAACAAGGACAAGAAACGCATAAAATACTGACACAGTCGTATCTACAATTTGATATCTGTCATAAGAAGTGGCAACGCTAAGACCGATATCTGCCCGATCGTACAATATTTCTCCCATGATTCCATTCCACGTCCCATTTGGTAATCTTATACCTGTTAGGCCTCCAGGAGAAGTATATAAGCTGTAAGTGAAGTTGAAGTGTTTTGCAATGCTGATAAGAATATTTGCATGCTGCCCTTGGATTTCATTCTTTCCTGGCTGAGTTTTTGAAGGAGTAATAAGAACAAGTGGTGGCGCGGGTGGTGCCGTTATCCTCATAGTCCTCCCATTAAAATTTCGGATGATGTTGGGAAAAATTTCATCTAAAGATTTTAATTCATTAGCGGAACTGTATAAATTTGAAGGTTCAATAAAACCGGGATTCCCATTTTCAGAAAAGTAGGAGTAAATTTTCAATCGGAATGATGTAGAACTCTTGATTTGTGGAGAGGCCTCTAGATTGCCTGGATTGTTGTTCTCGTCTGTTACGTATTTCTCAAGCAAGACTCGATGTTGAAAGTTTTTGAGTTTTGGAGACATTATAAAGGAATTAACAACTTGGTTGGTGCTGAATTCAGAAATAATTATGTAGGAGAAAGTTGCTTCGATTTGAATTGCCTGAATGGTGAATATGTTGAGTAAACCTTTAAGGTCTAAATCATTGAGCACTCCATTTAAAGATATATGGTACACAATGCATTGCCGAAGGTGTTTTACCATCAGGCTGTACCGTGGGGCTTCAGCAAAGTGAGTGAGAACTTGTAAATGATCTGGTTGGTACAGATTGATGTCTATAACTGGAACTGATCTATTTAGAAATTGGTCAGCGTAATGCGAAAAATACAATAATGAAAATGTTTTACTAAAATTGTTTGTCTTAGAAGAAAAATACTTACGTTGCTGTATCTGCAAACGATGATGATCCAGGTTTTCGTAGCTTCATGATGTAGCAGTCGTCTAAATATTTTTCTGTCATCTCCTTTGTAAACTGATTTACTCCAATCTCTTCGTCTGATATTTCAAACGAATACACCGAGATTGCAATGGATATAAGCAAAGAGCTTGTTAAAAACATAATGCCAGTTTTAGGAAATTTTGAAGGAAAAGATATAAATGGGCTTATTTTCATTACAACTTATGTGAGGTTTCTTTGAGAAAAGTACTTACATACTTTCTTTAAGAATTATTCTTAAGAGACTGAAACTAAAACACAATGCTTCGAAATTTAAACGTACGCTTGCTACATCGAAGGCTTCGGGTTGTTAGAAAATGGGAACAGAGTAGGTTTTGGTTGTTACAGTCAGTCAGTGATCGGTATCTGACTGGCGTAGTATTTATCTGTAAGCAATTTTGTATCATTAAGTTGTCTTCTGAATTACAGGAATGTGAGTGTGAAGATTTCTGCCGTCAGTGCAGTGTGGAGTTCGAATTACATGTTCAGTGTCAGGATGACCAGACAAGACACGTTACATCTGCTGACTTGAAAAGCACGGACCAACGAGTCGTTCCAGTCACATCCAAAGGAAAGGATGAAGATGCCCCCGAGTATGAACAGCAAGAAGGTTCGTTTTTATAGTTTTGATGTCACAAGTTATTTGATAATGACATGTCTTAAATATATGTTTTCATTGTTTAAATTCTATACAGATATTCTCATCATAAAGTTACGGAAAGGTCAAGAATTGAAGCTCCGAGCGTATGCAAAGAAAGGATTTGGAAAGGAACATGCGAAATGGAATCCAACAGCTGGAGTAGCTTTTGAGTACGATCCTGATAACTCGCTTAGACACACTTTGTATCCGAAACCTGAAGAATGGCCTAAAAGTGAATATACGGAGTTGGAAGATGATCAACGTAAGTTTTAATGATTTTATATTTTTAATTTGTTTGTTCTTGAAGGGAAAATTTTGTTACGTAGAATATTTGTTAAATTGTTTTACAGACCAAGCGCCATACAGTTGGGAGAATAAGCCAAACAAGTTTTATTTCAATGTTGAAGCTAGCGGCGCCCTTCGCCCAGAAAACATTGTGTTGATGGGTATTGCGGCTTTAAAGAAGAAGCTCTCTGATCTCTTAACGCAGTTAACGACCGAGATGCATGGCGAAATGCTCCCCGCAAATTAACGGGTCTGTGAATTTGGTGATTTTATACTGGTTGGTAGATCATTTACAATGGACTACAAAGTATAGTGAATTGTAAATTGTATATAGAGTAAGAGCTACTAATTAAGTATTTGACAAATACGTACATTATGTGGTATTTTATATTCATTCCTTTATTGAAGATCAGTTTTGCGGATTGTTTTATGGCTAGAATATCGTTTTGATAAAAGTTTAGTTACTGAAAAATAAATAAATAGTTTGTTTAGCAATCATGAACTAAGTCGAGATTCAATGTAGTGAGTTCATTATGTATGGCAGTATTGACATTCGATTAAAGATAGCTGTGATTTTCAGCAGAATCCGAATCCATCATTAATGAGGATGATGATCCTCTGTTTGGACCCCTTTGAATAGGCTGATAGTATTTGTCACCAAACTTCTTGCAATCGTTATTGGTACATCTCCAAATTCCCGATCTGGATTGATCATTTAATTACCTTAGCACATGTTTACATTAATTATTAAGAAGGCTGACTGCCGAATTAAATTTGACATACCGGCATGAACAAATGTTGCACTCAACACTTTTTACGTCCTCTTCTGTCTGGCAGGCTTCGACTGTAATTTCAGATAAAGATTTGCCATTACGTGTTAACGTGTTGCAAATATTGTATCATTTGACGTTATCTAGTTCATTATCAAAAGATAGTATGCATGCGAATATTGCAAATATCAATGGAACATGTAACGTAACATACGTTTGATTGCTCCAGCATTCGGCTTGACTGGCGGCGACATAGAAGGACATTGGAAGTCTGTGCAAGCCCATGAGTTCATGTGACAAATGCATTGATTACATCCTTGAACCTTTTTTGTATCGCCTTCCAAACAGTCCTCTTAAATGACATATAACAACATGAATTTTTGATAAGGTATAGATTACAGATACTCATCTAACATGATATTGAAATCATAAACCCTTTTATTGTACTTTATGCAAATGCGTACCATCAATTCCCATGTTTTCTTTCAATGTGTCCGCTTTCTTTATAAACTCCGCACCGTGATAGCTAGCTTTCTCACGAAGGGACATCGGAATACATGACATTTTTGTACAAGCCCATCTTCCCATTGCACAAATACATTGGTTACAATCCACCGGTTTAGTTCTTCCATCAATGCATGACAGTTCTGGAGGCTCCTCATCTCGAACTATAGTACCATTACTCAGGTCCGCTTCAGAACTGAAATATTCTCCATATAGAGTATTTCCAGCTTCATCCGTGGCTGCTGGCTGATGAGTCTTTTTGTTGTAGTTAAGAGAGCCCTTTTTCTTGTTGGAACTTTTAATATGCTTTGGAGGTAGTGGGCGATTTGACTCAAGACACTCCTTCCTGGAACAGACATACTGGCTGTTGATGCAAACGCAAGAGTTGCATGAGACTTTCATAACCTCTCCTTCATCGCACCCTGCAAAAATATTTTGCATTCTAACAACTGTTTCAAACATTTTTGTATAAAATCTCTTGTGATGCTTAATGGTTGCATGAAATACCAACCATCATCCACAGTATCATCTTCCTCCCCATCACCGTCATCCTCATCTAGGTCAGACTTTAACCAGTGATTATTGTTCACAATACTTTGAATAGGAAATAAAGTCGTTGTCTCAGCTTCCTTCTCTTCTGGATTTATAACTTCTTGGCTTAACTCTACAGAATCTGAAGAAAGAGCAGCAGCTCTGAAGCTTTCGGCCTCTAGTGCTGTTCGTGATGACCATATCAAATCTTGGATCAAGCGGTTAATGATAACAGTAAAATTAGGTCTCTTGGAAGTATATAAAATCATACCTTCCCCGAGGTCAATTCGGTAAGAAGGTCCTTCTGTGTTAGACATTTCTTTGGACTCAACGGAGCCCGAGAGAGCGTCATGTATTGCAGCATATTGATTTCTATAATGTTTAAGCGTAAGCTCCTTTTCAGGATTTCTTAGAAGGCTGTCACGTACTGTTCTACCTAAAGAGATATAATACATATAATTATAATATTTAATAGGTATAATATTACAATTAGAAAAATCTATTTATATACACAGCACACTTTCATTTTTCCAGGAGAACACTTACAGGTAGCAAATGTCACTACGTAGATAAGTAAGAAGTTAAGGAGCAGTGAGCACTGCATATTGTATTGTTATATGCAAATTCTCTTCTTTCAATCAGTATTTTATGAGTAAGCCGACTATTCAGGAAGTAAACTAAATCTTCTTGTATGCTAAACGAGGACAACTGATCAACTGACGATTTTGATTAACTACTATAAACTGTTTTTGAGTATGAGAGTGAAATGAATGGAGAATTTTTTACGAAACCTTTTTTGGCACTCTTGGCTCAGAGAGTGCTCCTAACTTCTTTCAGAGCTATGAAGACTAGGTAAATGTAAAAGTGTAACATTCATATTAGAACAATGACTTGGTTTTTTAAAAATTTCTTGTTTTTACATGAAAAAATTATACCACTAGTAGGTATTAGCGAATCAGCATGACTGAGTTCGTGACGTTTTAATGTATAATAATAATAATGAGGCTAGTTGAGCTTGTGAGTGTGAGTTGCATGTTAAATTTAAAACTTGTTTTACAGCAAATATTGGCAAACTAAGCAAAATCATAGGATTGTAGCGTCTTCTACACACTCATCCTAATCGTAGCATAAGACCAGCCAGTTTTTAATAGCAGACTATGATCATTTTGGCTATTGAATATACATACAAAAACCTGTTCGTATCGATTTCAGCACTTGTCGAAATCCATAACCCTTTTATCCCTATCCCTATATTAGCAGGTTACTAGAGATGAGAGGAGATGCAAAAGTCAAACAAGATTGGTTTATATGATTTTTCCTCAGGTAAAAAACAATGGAACTAAAACCCAGATTTGGAAGTATTATGTGCATGTAATGATTATTTAGAAATCATAGTGTACCGTGTACTACAGCTTATTATGGCAATTGTCTTATGTCCTTAATGAGGCACACACGTACGCATGACACATTACGCCTTGTATCTCATCACATCAAGATCACCATATATTATCACGAACTCAATGTATTTTTTTAACCCAAGAAGACGCCAAGACCGGTAAAATCCCCCTGGGTTTATGCCATATGCCATTAGTAATCATATTTTTTCATATGTAGTTCGTGCTAATGTCCTTCTTGCGCATCATATCATTATCAACGTGGATAGTTTTTGCTTATCTTGGTCTAAAATCTTAAACAATAGGATGATTTTAAACGAAAAGGCGTAATAGGTGCCAGTTTATTTGTTTTTGTGAAATGATTTGATTACTTTTTCCTCTTGTATTGGCACAAATCTCCATTTTTTAAAGTCTAAGCGTCAATGTGATTATAATATGAGTTAGCATGCAGAAGAAACAATAAATATCGAACTATTCTGCTGATTATTAAAAAGTAAACCATTTAAGAAAGACCTGTTAGCGAATATTGCAACAGTGAACAATACCCCGAGTAACCTTTAACGTGCTGAATATATAGCGTATTACAAAAATTCTTTTGAAAATATTCGTTCCGTAAATATACACACGCTTTTATAACATACTTAATGAAAGTTGTTTATTTGCTCTATTAATCAATTTTGGAAAAACGATAAACAATGGTTCAAGATGGACATAAATTCAAAATGTCAAAAATGTTGATAAATTTAATTTTGCAATTGAAAATCCCCGTCTTTATATAAAATCTTGAAGACGGGTTAAACAGTGTATTATTGATTACTCCCCTAAAAACTTGGCAGCCAAATGATCTGAAATCTATTACAGTGTTTCTTAACAATATTATATTATTATATTATAATTATGGCTCGGTCAGTTTTTCATAAAACGTAACTAATTGGAGTTCGCGCGAGTAACAAGTTTCCATGAAGCACTAAATTATTTATTTGAGAAACAACTCTATAAATCCCCACTCTGGAACAAAAAAAATAGTTGACTAGTTTGCCTTTTAAAACACAAACACCAAACATAAACAGTCAACAGCAAGTCGTTATGAATGTTCATCTGGAGCTTGCACGAGGAACAGTTGTTACGAATCTATATATTGAAATCAAGCAACGAAGCAACTAAGTTATTTCCATGATTGCCATTAGAATTTGCACGAGAAACAATATGCTGCCGTGATTGTCATCAGAATTTGCACGAGAAACAGGTTTCATAAATCCTCCTTGTCATGTTATTCTAAACATTGAAAATCTTATGAGAAACAGGAAACAGCTCTATTCTGAGCAATACTTTCGTAGTACACTAAATTCAACTTATTGGAACAATAGAGATGTATCTGTTAGTATGTATATTTGTTATTGGAACATCCGTTGGCAGAAATTATCCCCGAACACGACAGAATAACCCGTTATTTCCGAAAACTAACAACCAACCAACCAACTTTTTTGGACAAAGGAAAGGATAGAATAACAACACAGCAAGATGGCTAAATCTGTATATAGCTATAGCCACCTTACAACACAATAAAACATTAATACATGCTCAAAGAATAAAATACCATTTAATGTGCTCAAAATATACTCTGTAGTAAACCCGATTTTTCCTTTTCCTTAATAAAATACTAATTTGGAACGGAAAAATAGAGAATCATAGTAGATATGTTCAATCCTTATTTACATATCTAGTGTATAGCTATTCTAATCCCACCAATGACATATAACGTATGAACTTGATTGACGGTTATACGTTGTACTTTTATGAGTCCCATCGACGTTATGAGTTTTAGTTAAGATCTCAAGTTTCTTACATCGTAGCTAAAGTTACTGAATACAATAGGATGTATGAATGACAATTTTGATTGCCTTAAGTTAACTTGTTTCGTTTCCGTTTACGAACTTGATTTCTTCTGGACTACTAGACTACAGTGAAAGTTTTCCAGAATCTGCAATCTACGGACTAGGTTCTTTTTTATTTTTCAGCATATCAAAATTTGCTTTATACTATTTTTATGTACCTAAGACAGATTAAAAAAAGTAAACCACCTTCTTCCCTCCCTAGACTAATAGAGTTCCAGTTCCAGATACTATCTGCCCACATTCGGTATAAAACGGGATCTATGCCCCTTCGATTGTAATAACAAACTTTATATGAATCGAAAGGCGATGTTCTGAAGAACAAGATTTTGTTGGAATTTTTTGGCGGAAACGTAAGGTCCTCCAGAATATTGACCCAACAGGGTACATCTGTCCATGGGGACAATACATTCAAAACCAAGGGAATCTTAACTCTGCCTTCATTTCTTCATTTTATGAGAAAACATTTCTTCAGAACCTTGTTCACTTTTACATTACCTTTCGATTGGTATATGTATGTCTTGCTATTAGAATGGAAGGGGCACAGATCCCACTTTGTTCCCTGCATTCCCTTACTGATTAGTTGCGCCAAGAATAACATTTGGCTTGGCTCTCTGGTTTCAGTGCCATAAGAAATCCAGATCAGATCATTATTCCGATTCCGACAGAGCTAAGGACAAAGCTGAAAAGCACTGCGTAACCTTTACAATGGATGACTATNGAATAATATTTAGCTTGGCTCTCTGGTTTCAGTGCCATAAGAAATCCAGATCAGATCATTATTCCGATTCCGACAGAGCTAAGGACAAAGCTGAAAAGCACTGCGTAACCTTTACAATGGATGACTATTTGAAATAAAATATACTACTACATTTAAACTCAAGGCATCAGGGCAGATCAACTGGTTCCTTTTTGCTATCAGGTATTGTAAGAAACATTAACAATACAAAGCGAGCTTCATTATGTCATGTTTTTTATGCTCATGCTGGCATTACACTTATATGTCATATATTTAGCAACTGTTATATTATGCGATACATCATATTTACCAATGAGCCTGACTTCATCTGCATGCAAAATCAAACAATTCTAGCACAAACCTTTGTTTGTTTAGCTCTTTCTTTATATCTTAGTCTTCTTCAAATCTGACAATCTCATTTTTCCCACATGTATAAAATTCATTTTATATGTACAAATATCTTTAGCCACAACTCAATGCTTAGCCACATCGCATCGTCACCAGAATAAACTAATAGCAAGCATGCATTTGAAATGAAATTTTATACCTATGGAACAATGCACTCTTTCACGCTCTTATTTTGTGGGAAATGAAAGAAAGGTTTGTACGGATTCATTTTTGCATGCCTCATACTTTACCTACAAAGTATCTATAAAGATACCTCCTACATCCTAGGTACATTTCATAAAATACATTTTCTTCATCGCACATATAATTACTGCACCTTATAGCTTATCCTACGTGTAGTTAATTTTCTTCGTTGAAAATTATATCCTTACCTAACCTCATAACCTTCACTGAACAAAGTAAGGTAGGATTGAAGAACGCTAGTCGGTACGGTAGACTAGTACATAGAATACGTAGTAGACTAGACATACAGATAAAAAGGGTATTTCTCATCCCATACAGACATTCACATTTCTCGCTAAGGATATTTTATCCTTATACATAGCAGCCAACAGTAGATTAATAGATACATAAAAGAGGCACTAAAGATATTTTTTCATGCAGTAAAGCTCAAATACCTATTTATCTCAAAATGAACATGAGTAGTGTACATTTACATTTTATTAACCGTTTCCAAATGTACCATCTCCTAAAAGCACTTTGTGCCTTAAAAGTTATGATAATTTAATAGTGTAAAAGAGGCCAAAACTATTGTTCTGTCTTGTAATGCTAGCTATAGTTAAGGAATACATACTGTTTGCAAAATGCTTCATGCAATCATGTGCTTACGTCATGTCATTTGGTTTTTGGATCTAGTCTAGTGTAGCTGAGTATGTACACCTCTTCTGTACATACAGCAGATACGTTATGCAATATTGCAATGCACAAATACCTTGTCCATTTAACTAGGCAAGGATACGCAGACAAAATGCACGATGATGATGAAGCTACACAGATCATTGATTGAATCCTTTGAGCCGCTGCAGAACAAGACGAATTTTTTTTATACGTAGACTTTCCTTGTGTGAGAATTTGAGTCTCATTCTCATTGTCGTCTCACTAATTTTTTTTTCTTTCCAGCAGCAGCCACGGAGTAGCAAGGACAGAAGAAGGGGTGATTGGATCGTAGACAATTTTAAGTGTGGAGCGGAAGAGGAATAATCAGCAGTTTTTATTGGAACATTTCTAGTCTTCTTTTCAGTTGATGAGTTTTTAGTGTAGTTTTTTAAAAGCACTTTTAAAAGTAAACTTTTAAGGTAAGAACGAGGATTAATCGTTTCTGTAAAACATAAAAGGAATTGTATTATGAGCATTTGGTCATGCTAAAAGAAAGTATGTATGAGAATAAGAGTACGATCAATTTATGTATTTTTTTGGCAGGTTTAAAAATCCAGTAATTAAAGATGGCTGCAAGAGGTCTCGACTCCAAACTTTATGAAACCCTTGGTGTTTCAAGGCAAGCTTCTGACTCGGAAATCAAACGGGTATGTGGGCTGTAGTGATTACAAATTAGAGCGAAGTACTTTCTTTTTAAAAGGGTGTGTAAGAGAAGGTTTTAAATAGTGGCTTGTTTTATTTGATTGTTGTAGGCTTATCATAAGTTAGCCAAAGAGTTCCACCCTGACAAAAACCCAGAGGCTGGAGATAGATTTAAGGAGATATCCTTTGCTTATGACGTGTTGTCGGACCAGAAGAAGAGGGATATTTATGACAGATATGGGTTGAAAGGGCTGCAAGAAGGGGCGGGGAGTCGGGAGGATATATTTGGTGGGTTTGGGGGTGATATCTTTTCTGAGTTTTTTGGGGGTGGGGGTATGTTCTTTGGTGGTGGAGGGGGTGGACATAGTAGGGCTCGTAAAGGGGAAGATACCTTGAAAGCACTAAAGTATGTGAATAAAGTATTGAAAATTATGTGAATGAAGTTTACGGCGGATGATTTTGGAGAGTAGAGAAACTAATTTGGAAAATTTGTGTGGTGTTTTATAGGGTGACTTTGGATGATCTTTACAACGGGAAATCGTTTAAAATCAAGCATACCAGAAATGCTGTATGTGGTGAATGTGTAGGGTGAGTAAAAAGCAAGTGCTTGAGTGAGTTGAGTGAGGACGAGGGCATTAGAGTAAAAACTCTTTCGTTAATTGTGTTAATTGTTTGATAGCTCCGGGACGCAGAGTGGGAAATCACCAAAACCGTGTCAAGACTGCAGAGGTGCTGGTGTGAAGATGCAGTACCGTCAGTTGGGACCCGGGTTGGTCCAGCAAATTCAGACTGTGTGTCATAAATGCAGTGGTCAAGGGAATGTTATAGCTGATAAGGATAAGTGTAAAACCTGTGAAGGCAAGAAAGTTGCCCAAGACATGAAGGAAATTGAAGTTCATGTTGACAAGGGTATGACACATGGAATGAAAATCACCATGTCTGGAGAAGGAGACGAGGAGCCTGGAGTTCAACCTGGAGATTTGATTTTCGTTATACAACAGGAACCTCACTCTTTGTTTGAAAGACAGGGTGACAATCTTGTAATGAAACACACACTCACACTGAGTGAGTCGTTGTGCGGTTTTCAGTTTGTTATAAGGCATCTTGATGGTAGAGACCTGGTTATAACTCGTGCTGCTGGCCATGTTGTGCCTTCGGGTAAGCATTTATGCATTTACACTTGCTTTGTTACCTCATTTAAAATTAAATTTACGGGAGAGAATAGATAAATAACTAGGTTTGTTCTTTGGGCTATAGATTCTGTTCAGATTGTTGAACAAGAGGGCATGCCTCAGTACAAGCGTCCATTCGATAAAGGACATCTCCTGATTAAGTTTAAGGTCGAATTCCCTGAAAATCACTTTACAGATGAGAAAACGTTGAAGGTATGAAACACGGGATACTAAATACATTGCTTTGCTTTACCACTCAACAACCAAGACGCTAATAAATTATATTGTATTTCTCCAGGTTCTAGAATCGCTTCTTCCTCCAAGGCCAGGTTTTGAAATGCCTACAGGTGACAATGTGGAAGAGGTTGATCTTAATGATCATCATCCTACAGACTACAATGCAACACAAGAAAGTGATGATGATGATGAACCACATGGAGCCCGGGTAGGATGTGCCCAACAGTAGGAATTCAAATTGTACTTAAGCCGAACATACTAACTAGTGTTTTACAGAGCGCACTCGGCAATTGGTTATTCAATTTTCGTCAAATAAAATAACTGGTTTGTGTTTGATATAAAGATTATTAAATGATGCTGTAAGATTTTCTTAATTTTCAAAATATAACGTTTTGATTTGTTTGTACATTGTACATCAAAAAAGCTGTTACATAATATCTTGTAGTACTGCATTTTAGTGATAATGAATTCCTAAATTATATAGCTAACTTGTTCAACCAGATACCAACAATTTACTTTAACGGATGACGACAGTCAATATAAACATGACAAATAAGAGCGATTTCATTATTACAGTTTACTTGATAATGAAATCTATGCCACTTAAAGAAAACTTCTGGCTTCGTGAAGTATTTTTTGATCTACGAACAAAAAGGTATTTAGTTTACACCGTATATGTGTAATAAAGTTTAATGTAAGTGGAATAGATAAGTTTTCTACGTGTTTTGTCTTCTCTAAATAATCGCACTGTTATTAATGTTCGTTTACTGATTAAATCTTATGTGAAACGAAGCTATGAAGTAAATATGCTTTTGTAACTAAAGAAAATGTCTTTTGCAGTTAACGCAGACACGCAGTTATGGTTTTATGGTATTTTATCGTGACGTTAAAATACAAGTGCAGCCTCGTTCTGCATAATTGATTCTGCTAAACTGATATAGCCCTTTAATTTTTACATGGTGTGTGTATGTATACAATATACAACTAAGTTTAATTATGTAAATTATAAAATCCCAAATTCATGTAAACGGTGATCGGTGATAAAACAGGGGTTTTGACTTCTTACGCAGTCAAAGCATGGTTTTTGGTGACAGGACTGACTAAGAACGGATTTTTTGTACCGGGGTTATAATGGAAAAGTTTAATGTCTTTAGTGAATTAGTTGATGAATGAAATATCATTAAAGACGTGTCGTACCGCAGTAATAAGTTACATTCGAAATTGTTGCTTGTCCATGTCATTTATTCTTCCTCTTCTTCTTAACTTCTTACATAAATATCTCAACATAAGAAGCTTGCTGCTACATTAGGCATACTGGTATATAAGCGGTTTCCCAATCGTAGTTTTTCTAATTCCTGACAAGCAGATCTGGAAATGAGCTCTCCAATCCAATTCTATAATCTTAGGTTTACGTTTATGGAAAACCAATACTATCCGACTACCTTACTTTCACCAATTCACTCACAACTCATTCTGAAACAGACCCCTTCAGCTTTCCAAATGCACCAAGCAAACCAAGGCATTATTAAATGAATCTATATATTATGTTCTGCCATTGAAAGTATCAAATTGAATTCATTCGGCGGGTTTTAGCTGGTCCCAATGTGTTTTTATATCCATCAATCAACAGAACAGAAGAACGAACGGTGTTTGTTTTGAGTGAATTAGAATTTACATGCAGGCAGATAAATGCACGTATGAGAAAAATAAATACGTTTTTAACTGATCAAAATAGAAAGCATGACCAAAAATGCTTCACTCTGCTACAAAAACGCTTAAGCGACAGGTGGGATCATCAGTAAGACTTAGGTATTTGTGTAGTCAGCAGCAGAGGAGTAAAGGGCATGAAGACAGGAAGCTTACTCAAGAAGATGAAGACTTGATTTGGAATCCATGTAGAATTCAAATGATACCGGATGCCCTTTACAAACAGATATTTATTGATACATTTAGGCAAAAGACAGTGGCACCTGAGGTAGTTGAAAAGTGCAAGAAACATCTTGAAGCGCATTCGTTGTGGGATCAAGATGTGAAACCGATTACGCCAATCAAGTTAAAGTTGCCACAGTTGGAAGGGGAGGACATTAACGACCACTTTAGGAACATTGCGTTGCAGCAAAGCTGGAAGTACAAGAAGTTGCTGGATTCTATTGCGAAAGCGGAAGTGGCTCGGAAACCGGATAAGTGGGAGCTAAAGGTATGGGAGCTAAAATCTATTCTACTTGTGACTTACAACTTATGACGACCCACGCTCTAATGAATGATTGTATGATTTTTTATGATTATGATTATAGAGAGGCTGGACTAAGTATTTGGACAATGGCGAGGCGGTGAGTGTCCCCTACCCGGAAGAGGACGCTTTGATATTTGACGTTGAAGTTTGTGTTACTGCTGGTCATGCACCTACTCTGGCGTGTGCGCTTACCACGAAAGGATGGTAACAACCTAGTTTTATTGAAATTTTTGTTTAGGTAATGTATATCTGCGATAACTATAGGTAATATGGTCTTAATTTCAGGTACTTGTGGTGTTCTGATGCACTGGTGGAAGAGAATTTTGGGGATGAAAGGGAAGGTTCGAAAATGCGGTTGAGAGATTTGATCCCATTAGAGACAACTGAAGGTACTATTTACACAATCCATAAAATACTTGTCATTTTCTACGTTGCCTGCCTGTTTTGTATGTATGTAAATCAGGTACTTTTATTTTAAATTACAGCTGAATCCGTGGTTCCAAAAGAACGATTGCGAGAGAAGATAGTTATTGGACATAATGTGAGTTACGATAGGGCGAGAATTAAAGAGCAGTATTTTCTTCAGGTATTTTTTCAGTCCCTTTTGTGAAAGTGTGAGAAGTTATTGGTATGTCGCCGTGCCGTATACTTTAAAATAGTTACTTTTTAACAGGGAACTAAAACGCGGTTTATGGATACGATGTCTCTTCATATTGCCGTTAGTGGGATCACTAGTTTTCAAAGAGCTCTAAAGATTACGGCGAAGGCAGGTCAGAAAAATGTTGATACCTACCAATTGAGGAAAATGGGAATAGAGTCGGGGTTTTTGGAATGGAACGATCAAAGTTCTTTAAACAACCTCGTAGACGTTTATAAGGTTAAAAAACTTTCATAGCTTTATTTTATTGTTGAAACAAGTTTCTTTGTCATTTCATTTATGTAGTTTTAATTATGAATCTGTCTGCCATTGTGTCCTTGTAGCTATACTGCAATGAAGAACTGAGCAAGGCCTCTAGAGATGTATTTGTAAATGGGACTCTGCAAGACATAAGGAATGATTTTCAAGCTCTTGCGACCTACTGTGCAAAAGACGTTGAAGCTACAAAGAATATATTTTCTAAACTTCTTCCCCTTTACTATGAGAGGTTTAAATACTGCGTATTAAGCAGTAATTCTTTTTTCAGAAATCATTTAGCTCATTTCTTTACTAAGATGGGTTTTAATTTTGATTTCAGGTTTCCACATCCTGTAACACTTGCTGGAATGCTTGAAATGGGAACAACCTACCTACCCGTCAATTCGAATTGGCTAAAATATTTAGAGGCATCAGAAAAAGGGTTTAATGAGTACGAAATGGAATCAAAGTCCATTTTAATGCAAAAAGCAGATGAAGCATTAGAGTTACTAGAAGGGGAAAAGTAGGGTGTAATATTAAATATTAAATTGAAACAAAGCCAAAACACTTAAAAATATTTCTAAGCATATAACTATAACAAACTAACCAGATACAAAGAAGATCCCTGGCTATGGGATGCAGACTGGAAAGTTCCCAAGAAGCGAAAGTCAAAAACGAAATCAGAACTTTCCGATACACAGCCTTTGCCAGCTTGGTATCGAAAATTATTGTACAAAGTAGGTTTAGTTCAAAATTGAATATAATACAGTAGGCATTCGAACAATTGATTTATAGTTAAACTTTCTACTTAAGCTAACTATGACTATGTTGCGCTTCCTGTTTGGAAAATTGTAGAAAAATGATGTTGGCTATATGCCAGGACCAGCGAACATTAGTACATCCATGCAGATTGTTCCAAAACTTCTTCGGCTGACGTGGTTTGGATTTCCATTGCATTACTCAAGAAAAGGGGGATGGGGATTCTTAATTAATAAATCCAATATACCTCAATCAGATTCCGAGGAATTTTTAGACAATGACATTAAGGTTCTGAATGAAGAAGTCAAGGATGCTCCATCGTTTCCATACATGTGACAAAGAATGATTTTCGATATGTTTAGGTACATTACGTTTTTGTTGTAGATGTAATAAAATCAACAAAATCTTGTGTATATAGGGCATGGCTGAAAGTTTGGGAAAGTGCAAAAGAAAAATTACTCAGTAAGTCAACCCTTCCCGATCCTGGAAAAGATTCTGTAACAAATACAGCTGGTTTGGAAGTACGAAATCGTAGCGAACAAACTGCAGAAGAAGTCGCGGATTTCGTCAAGGGCCTTGAGGCTCTAAGCCTGTCAGGATTGTAATGACATAAACAATTAATGTTTTTATAATAAGTACCAGCTAGAACACTAATATTTGGCTATCAATTTCATTAAAACTGATTGGTGATCGGCAGATGGTCAAAGGATAAGAAAAAGAAGAAGGTTACTGGCATTTCCACGGAGTGCTCTCCAGATCCTAGGTGCGCATTTGTTGCACTACCTCACAAGGTAAGGAAGAATAGATGGATATAATTTTGTGTTAAATACTTTTTTACATGTACTTTTTTAGTACATGTAGAAAACGTATCACAGTTTTAGAAAACAGTTTTGTTATTCATTTTAGGATGGTCCAGCTAATCGTGTTGGGAATCCGTTAGCCAAAGACTTCTTGTCGAAAATTGAGGAAGGTGTTCTTACTAGCTCAGATGACAATAGCGTAGCTAATAAAGTTGTGCGGTAATTGAAACAATAAACTTTGAAACAAGTTAAAATGCAGATAAGTTTTAAGAAAGTCTATATTTTGTGATTTTTTTTACAAGGTTAAGTAAAATGACGTCTTACTGGAGAAACAATCGGGATAGAATTTTAGGTCAAATGACAGTTTGGTTTGAAACAAATGAAGTTCCGAATCAATTCTCAGCAGTTAATTTAAATGCAGGTCCGATGGAATATGGTGCCATATTACCTCAGGTGTGTATTCAACTTTTAATTAAACACGACAAATTTTTTAAAGAAATTATAATCATTCCTGTAAAGCGTCTCGCTACAATCTGACAGGTATTAACAGTTAATCACACAAATGGCAGAGAAAAATTTACTATCAGGGAAAAGTATATATATTTATGGATAAACTTTTGCCATGCTAGGGTAATAAAAGTGCTGGCACTGATATGCACTCAAAAACTGCAAGTCTTATCGGAATAGGGCGAGACCAGGCTAAAATTCTAAACTATGGAAGAATTTACGGAGCGGGTGTTAGTTTCGCCGAAAGATTACTTATGCAGTTTAACAGGCACTTAAATTCAAAAGATGCTAAGGCAAAAGCAAAAGCTATGTACAAAATGACGAAGGTAATAAGCTGCGAAATCGAATTTTCTCATGCAATAACATTTGTTTTACATTTGAATTGTTTTGTGCAACTTAGGGAGAACGTAAATATATTTTGAACGAGGAGGGACTTAAGCTATGCGAAGCGTTCAAAGATTTGCAGGATATAATGTATAAACCATTTTCGAAGACAGAAGTTTTAAATCTCATGGACTTTCATCACATACCTTCAGAGGCAATAGGAAATTTCTATTATCCTATTATTTTTAGCTTTCTACATAGCTTTCTCTTACATACGTTTTGTTTCTTTCACAGCATTTAATGGAGCTTGTACAAAAATTAGTATGGAATGGAGGAACTGAGTCACACATGTTTAACCGCTTAGAAGAAATTGCTCAGGAGGAGTGTCCTAAAACTCCAGTTTTAAAGTGTTGCATAAGTAGATCTCTGGTTCCATCGGTTGTTCACAATGACGTAAGTTTTCAAAAAAAGGCTTTTAAAATACATTTCGTCTCATAGATATAATATATAATATATATATTACGTCTATGTTTCGTCTAAT
The DNA here is from genome assembly GCA_027744375.1 of Orchesellides sinensis. Taxonomy (NCBI): domain Eukaryota; kingdom Metazoa; phylum Arthropoda; class Collembola; order Entomobryomorpha; family Orchesellidae; genus Orchesellides; species Orchesellides sinensis. The sequence goes on from JAHZNG010003437.1 coordinate 22,811, forward strand.
CCCTACTCCCTACTTACTCCAGTAAAAGAATAATATGGCAACTACTTCAAAAATTTTATTGCTTGTGACTTTTAGTTTATGACGAGTCGAGTTAATTGGGTTGTTCAGAGCTCTGCTGTTGATTACCTCCATTTAATGCTTACTTGTATGAGATGGCTGATTGAGAAGTATGATATCCAAGCACGCTTTTCTATCAGTGTGCATGATGAGGTTAGTAACCTGCGATTAAAAACTTTAAAATGCATATTCACGTTTAAAAGCGGTCGGAGTTTATATTCAATGCTTGGTTTTGTGCTTGACCTAACAAGGTTAGATATTTAGTGAGCGATCAGGATCGATATCGTGCAGCCCTTGCTTTACAAATTACCAATCTCTTGACGCGCTCAGTTTGCGCGTACCAGCTAGGAATGAACGATTTACCTATGGTATACTTCAAATCTTAATACTACCGCTAATCTTCCACATTGTATTTACGGTTTGTTTTGAATTTAACGTGTGGGCTTTATCCTTCTTTTTAGTCGGTAGCTTTCTTCAGTTGCATTGATATCGACAAAGTATTGCGAAAAGAAGTTACGCAAGATTGCCGGACACCATCAAATCCTCAAGGTTTATCTAAAGGCTACGGAATCCCACTGGGACAGGGTCTAGATATGAAAGAACTGCTGGAATTAACGAATGGATTATTGAGCAAAGAAATGTAGTGAGCAAAGAAATGTAGTGAGCAAAGAAATGTATTGAGCAAAGAAATTCGCAACTTTTAACATGTAAGTAATTCAAGTTTAAGTGTCTTTAATGTTGGTACAATAGGGCATACTAAACGTTATAATGCAATAGTAGTGTTAGTATAAGTATACACATAAGATATAGTAAGTACTTCATTTGCAGTCACAATATAAATGACTAACATCATTTACTTGAAGAAAATCTAGTTCATACTGTGTATTACTATTAGTTCCGTTTTGTGGTGTAATAGAAATCACAGTGACCCCAGTATTGAAGTGTATCCGAATAGCCTGCGATGGCGAAAAGTTCTTTAGCTCATATTTATCGCCATTAGTATATAAATACTTCATCAAGCTTTGTATCCATCCTCCATGTGAAACCACCAATATATTTTCAGTGGATGACGTGGTACTTTCTGACAATTTACATAATACCTGTATCCGAAAAGAAAGGGATATGGGATTTAGGCTTGAAGAAAGTAGATACATGAATAAGTACAAACTTATGAGGATCTAAGTATATTCATCGTCATCGATAACCTTTCTGATAACTTACGTACATCAAAGAATTCGGCAGCCCTTTTCATTACTTCTTCGTTTGTCTCTCCCCCATTAGGAACAAACTCTTGTACACTGACCTTCGCTTTGGCTGCCATATCCACATATTCTTGAACTGGCTTCCCTTCGGCTTCACCGTAACACTAGCAGGGGTAGATAATAGAAGCAAACATATATGCTAATTACTGATTATCGCTTTGTGACAAAATAACAGAATTTAAAAAATCTTGTATTTTAACTTCATACTCTTTCACGAAGCCGCCTGTCTCTTGTCACCTCTGGAATTGCAGTGCTCAGCTCACCGAGTACTAATTTGGCAGTGTTGTATGCTCTTTGAAGATCACTCGTGTATGCCTTGGTAAATGTTGTATTTGCAATAGACTCTCCTAACTGCTTAGCCTGTAAGGAAAGCACAATGAAAGTTGCCTTTTTATAGTTTGATAAATCAAGGGAGTACTTCTCATATTGAATTGCACGGATTATGAAAGTTTGGAAAACAAACCTGCTGAATACCCTTATCAGAAAGCGCATTGTCAGAATGTCCCTGTAAAAGTCGCTGTGAGTTCATAAAAGTTTCTCCACTGCGTGTTTAAAACCATAATTAATATATTTTGAAATAAATATGCATTATTAGCATAGCCAAAAAACAAACATCTTACTGCCGAACAAAGGTAACCAGAAATTTCCTTGCAGGCTGCATTGTCTAACGTCTGCACAA